>BPLR01004594.1:0-45452 GCA_021605095.1 Caerostris extrusa | reverse complement strand
ATCACATTTGATAGACTGGGACATGGTTTATAGTGGACTCGACACTACAAACATCCATGGCACCGTCGGGACTCGAAACCCGAGAACTGTGGCACCGAGCATCAAAGCGCTAATCATTCGTCCATTAGACTCAAAATAGCCTTTTTGGTGAATTTAAAATGAAAAAGGCAATGTCTTTCTTTTTTCTTGGAAAATGAGACAGGTGAAAGGGAAAAGATAATTTTCTATCTAAGGTTTTTAACTTGAATCCTTCACAATATATTCTTTTTCTTTTATGTTCCTACAAATTAGTTATTTTTAGGGACTAAAGTAAAAAATATTGAATCATGCAAAAACTAAATAAATCATGCTAGAACTAAATATTGAATCATGCAAAAAAAATTTCAATACAAATTTTATTTAAATATTTTTTTAATTTTATTTTTCATTAGAATTTCAATAAAAATTTTATTTAAATATTTTTTTTTTTATTTTATTTTTTATTAGAATTTCAATATATTTTTTTTACAATTTAGGTGTGGAAAACATGGCTTATTAAGCATTGTTTTCATCCCAAGCTTCAATTTATTGTTCTGAAAAATTTTTGGTCTAATTCAGTTGGCAAACACTTAGACAGTTGTCTATTCTGAAAACTTGAATTATTATATTTTTACATTTGAACATTTTTTTTTTTTCATATCTACTGTACTGATATCGTATGTACAAATTTAAAACCGTAAATAAATACTTTTTATGCACCACTTTTTCTATAAAATGCATTTCATATAAATTTTATTCTGTTCGTCTTTGTTACATATGAAGTATTTTAAACTATGTTCTTTTGAATCTATCCTTTCTGGGTAGAAAGTATAAGTATATTTATAACGTTTTTGCTTAACTCATTACGGCATGACGTGTAGCAATGAGTTATAAGCTGCTTGTAGTCTTCACATGTTTCAATATCCTTAGCAATAAGAAGTGTAATCAAGAATTAAAACTACAGCCTGACCAACAATCACAAGAGATTCACCATCATCATTGGTGCAACAGGTCCATTGTGGGCTGCCATCTGCCAGCTGGCAGTTTACGAGAAGAGACATGTTTTTCTTTTAATGGGATAGGGTTGTCAACCCTGTTCCGAACAACTCAACAGGCCGTATTAGACCGATACCTACGGTTTAAAGTGGATTCGAACCTCTGCAAGCATCTAAGTCACCGTCGGGACCCGAAAGACTGTGGCACCAAGCGCCAGAACGCTTGTCACTCAGCCGTCACGCCCCACAAGGGGAATTAGTAATCTGCAATTCAGATGGTTCAAACACAGCGGTGTGATAGGTGGAGTTTTATTTAAAATAAAATGATTTCAATTCTGAATACCATTGAAATTTTAAATTAATTAATTTCAGAAGAAAAAAATAGATGAAACATATCCACAATAACTGTTACATTTTTATTGAAAATTTGTTTGTTTCGCTTGCGACTGATTAACACCCTTAACATGCAATTGATTCGTCAATTTCCGCTTTTGAATCGGATGTTTGCTATTTCACTGTATATCGGGTTTAAATAATAATTACATTTACTGCTACTTTTGAGAATAACAGAATTACAGAAACGAACAAGGTTTTACAGAAAAAGTGTTGTTGTTGCTAATCCCTCTGATGCAGGAAAGCCGACACGTCCAAAGGATACCGTCGCAGGCGATGTCCATGGCTAAGAGAATATGCAGCAGCCTCACTTTAGCGATGGAACCATGAGGGCTGAAGGCTGACTAAACTTCAAGACAACGCTCTACGATTTTATTAGACCGGGACCTATGGTTTAAAAAGGATTATAAACCACTACAAACATCAATGGCGCGTCGGGACTGAAACCTGTGACACCGAGCGCCAGACACTCGACCATTCAGGCCCTCAGAAAAAAAGTTATAAGAACAGAATGCTAAAAGGTGCTAGATAGAAGCTAACGGCTGTTGAGCAGTCACAGCTTCAAAAAACTCAAATCATCATCAACAAGCTGTCACTTCACTTTTGTGATGTGCCTAAAAGAACATGAAATTCCATAGTCTGGAAGTACTTTTACTTTTTATTTTAACATTAAAATCTCCGATTGAAAAGGTAACAGAACTTATTCATTTAATTTTTCTAGCATACTTGTACCACGCAAGATGCACGCATAAAATAGCACTATTCAAAACTATTTCAAAAGCAAAAAAGCCACAAGTGGTAAAAAAAAAAATTAAAATTTATAAAAATGCAATTAATAAAAAGAGTGGTAAATCTATAGTAATATGATGATTTACATTTATTTGATTCTCATGTTGTGTCCTTATGATATGTAAGGGAGACATTTTTCGTATTCAAATAACTAGTAATTTGGGTTCTGAGGAGAATCGTTTGATGTCTGACAGAATGTATTTGTAAATAAATAGTAGTTGCCTTCTGCAACATTCTATACGTTTCCCGCAAACAAAACTTAATGTAAGTTCTTTGCTCAATGAATTCAGACATTTCAAAAATCGTCGGAATCAGTTTTAGCGTCTCACAAAGCCAAGCGTAACTCAAACACTAATGAATACTTTGACGTCAAATTTCACACAGATGTCAATGACAGTGCCAGCAGCCTAAAAAAAAAAATTGAAATTCCATAAGCGCCGGGCATTTAAATTGAAATTGGTCTTTTTTTGGACACAGGTAATGTAGTTAAAAAGAATTTATGAATTTTTAGAGTCCCCCTTGCATGATTCAAAGATCCCAAATCAAAAATTTACCCGCACTATTGTGATCACCACACTTTAAACAAGATTGAAATAAAATTTCAAAAAAAAAAAAATCAACTTTGAATAATTGGAACGACAAATACACAAAAGGGATTACTAGATATAGCACGTTGTCACCCCAGTATGTCTGCTAGACACGTGGTAATGTGTCATATGAACTGTGACAGTTATAACCGTGATAATAATTCACCGTTATTCTTGTATAATATTAATATAATATTATGGAAGTTTGTATGTTATATGTATAATATTTTAAAGATTAAATGATACTTCTAAGGAATATTTGAATTTGATCAAAATAATTACCTTTTCACTCTGCTGAATCTAACCTTTGCAGGTAGAAAATGTTTAGGAAAAAATGGGAATTTACTCAAACATTATCTAGAGGATTGTATTTTTTTCTGTGAAGATACTGTAATACACATCACGTACCGGCATCTCATATTAGAATCTCCCAGAACCATAAATCAATAATTTAGATGTACCACTTTTCCAATTTGTATTTTTTGATAAATTTTATTTTGGTCATCGTTGTTATTTATCAAATGATGTTTCATGTCCATTATGAATCTATAGTTTGTAGGTAGAAAGTGTTTTCTTAGATTTTGCTTATAGGTGTTGTATCAATTAATTATTTCACTTTTCTTAGGTAAGATTTTCGTTGTAAATTTTTTATTGTGAACTACTGTTTAGAAACAATCAGTTCTTAAAAATTATGAATATGAAAGGAATTGGCTTGCAGGAGAATTTTAAGGGATAGTGATCCACATTGGTGTATTGTATGAGATTAAGCCCGATACATTTCAACCGAACAACCTTAAATAACTTTAGATTTGATTTAATATAAAATATAAACAAGAGTCAGAAAATACCAAATAAACTTTTTATTATGTTTTTAGACATGGCATGAGGTGGAAATTCTCTACAGTGGTACTAGAAAGCTATTCTTAGTTGTTATAATTACGGCAGACGAGGAATGGTTGCCAAATCAAAAATAGTAAATTAAGTACATATTCTGTTCTTCTACTTAACATACTTTTGTTAAAGTGAGTTGCTCAAAAAACAATTTCTAAATCACTTTCCCTCACCGAGATCTTTTAAATTCTATAATTTTTAAATTCTCCCTTCTGAAAGCAGCAACGGCACCGTCATTCAATGGATTCGAGTCTGAATCTCCTGCATTGTAGCTGCGCGTACTTTGCACTGGATGAACTCTGGTAGGAAACAACTCGAAGCCTGGTAGTGAATCCACGAGGGAGTTGGGTATAGTTCTTCGGGTAACAAGTTATGGATTCTATGTCTGTCAACTTAGTGAAAATAATATAAAAGAAAATAGATGCGAAATTTTAGCAATGTGCTTTGATGTCCGAGGAAAGGGTGTTGAGTGGGTTTTACCATATATTTCCTTATGGTAATGACATTAATATATGACAATTTTCCAGAAAGGCATTCCTTCACACATTCTTCGTAAAATCATCTGAAACTATAGTTCTTATTAGAGAGAAAAATTAATACACTATATCCATTCTTCATAATACATAATTGAATTGAATCAATCAGTTTTTTACAAAACTCACGATTGAATTGGTTTTCAGAGAGAAAAATCCATCTATAGTAAAGGAGACAAAACTCTTTCGTCCATATGCTTTTTGATATATTTCATAAAAAAACTGGAAAATCTGTTTAAAAGCGACAAGCAAAATATCCTTCAGTATGTTTTGTCCATTCCTCTGAGACCTCATAGAATATTATTCTATTTCGTCTGAATAGAACCTTTCTTTTAAAATGAGATGTGTGTCCTTTGGTCTACATTGAATGGAAAGGATTTCTGCTCCCCCCTGCGACAGACTTTAGATCGCATAGATTGTTTTGGAAAAGAAGCTTTTCAAACTGAGAATAGAGAATAATATATATAGTATAATATATTTATTAGAGAAGGAAATGTGTTTTACGAATGCTTGTAAATACGAGTGTTAAACCTATACGAGTGTGACCTATTAGGAAATATTGCAGCGAAATCACTAATTCGTTTAATTCCTTTAAATACGGATTTTTAAACAAATAAAAGTACTTTACTTTAAAAGAGACATATTTTAATATACAAATTTAGTGCAACTGGCATATACGATTAAGAGTTTTAATAAATATATATATACACTCAAGAGCCAAAACATTATGACCACCCCTACATTTTGCAATGAACTTGCCTGGATGACGTAAGGCCCATGATCAGGTGGAAGTGGTATTTAACTGGTATTAAGTGGTGGTATTAATCCATGCCGAGGCGGGTTGAAGCTGTGTTGCGCGCCAAAGGTGGGCCAACTATCGTTATTGACAGGTGGTCATAATGTTTGGCTATTGAGTGTATATTAAAACTCTTAATCGTAGATCCAGCTGCAAACAGAACAGATTGTAAAAGAATCAAAAATCATTTGCAAACAAAGCAGAATTCTTCCAGGTTCAATTCAGGGGATGGGGCAGTGACTAAATCAATAAACATTTTTGAAGACTTGTCATGTGTCTTCATAGAATTCACTAATTGATTTTAAAGCATTTGGGATAGTTTTTACTTAGGCCCGTGCAAGTCATTCTCTTCGACAAATCTTTCTTCGACAAGTCTTTGTTCAGTTAAAAAATTAGAACATAATAAATTCGAAATGGCTCCGAAATTTACGACCGAATCCAGTTAAATTTAGATTTACTTAGAAAATGAAGAATGTAGTGCCAAAACTCGTTGTTTTAAAATATCTGTTTTTCCTTCAATGTGTATAAGACGTCGAATTCGTGGTCCATTCTTAAAGCACGCAACTACCTTTAAAAAACGCGTGTTAGAATGCGATGATGACTATTTTTCTGAAGCGATGACAATTGTAACAGAATATACAAGCATTTTGCGATGATCGCGAAACGCCGTGGCAGCACGCAAACGCCTTTCTGCGGTGCATTCGGTAATGGAGAAAAGTTTTTCTGAAAATCCCAAAACCCTACTCTCATCCCTTTCCTATCCATCAGAAAAGTCATCAAGACGTCGTACTTCATAGAACAAAATATGATGCATGCAGTACTCTAAAATACATCACGTGACTTAAACTACTTTAAATCCAGTTATTACACATAAATCTGTATATTTAATTGCTAATTTCATGGAAACTAATTTGATAGAAAGTGACGCATTGTGTTTCAAATACTTTACATCCTTTCATCTTTATGTCATTTTCAACCTTTTGGAGGGCCTGAATGGTCAAGTGGCTATGGCGCTCGGTACCACAGGTTTCGGGTTCGGAGTTCAAGCCGTGCCATGGATGTTTGTAGGGGTTCGGAATCCACTTTAAACCGTAGGTCCCGGTCTCATAGGACTGTAAAAAGAGCGTCACAGAGCAAAAGTCAGACTTCTACCTACGGGTGCTCCGTCACAACAGAAGCTGCTCCCTTCCCCTTCAGCCATGAGTCCATACGGGTTCGTGGGCTTGGTCTAGATTAGATATCTACCAAAGTGGGATAAGTAACAACAACATAACAAAAACCTTTGGGAGAAAGCAATTGCGTCGATTTTGAAAATAAATTGAAGTTATTCTGCTCTCAGATTTGAACATTATTTAGGATTATTAATTTACAATTTATAATTTCAAACTGTTGAATATGATTTCGAAAATATTTAAAAAATACAAACAAACATGGTTCTATATGTGGAAATAATTTATGTAACTTTGAAAATATTTTAAATTTATAAAATCACTGAATTTGCCTTTTAGAGAAGAATAACGTCGTAAATCTGTTAATTATATTTGTTATTTAGCTATACTTTAATTCTTGTTTCTAATATTGTATGCCTCGAAAATAAATGGGTTGGTATAAAAGGAAAATTATTGAACGCCTACAAATTTTTAGTTTTTTTAATCCCACAAGATACTTTATTATTACCATAATTAAAGAGCTTACTACCGTAGGGTCATTTCAGCGGACTTAAGAAATGATTATATCAATAAATGTAATACAAATTTTTAATCTAATCCCCCTGATTAAAGTTATTTACACTTTGCCCAAAATGATAATAAATGGAAGTGCATTTATCTTTCTAATTTCCTTAACATTTTAAACCACATCTTGTTGAACACATTTAAAATTTACTAGATTTATGACAGATGCTCAACTAATTTTCATTCTTAACGTCTAATTTCCTTTTATTTATCTCATGATTAGTTTCTTAAGTTTTAAATGAAACAAAATTTGTACTGGCACTCCTCCAAACAAGATGGACGCAGCATTCTGAAAAGCAAATCAAGTTTGATTAAAGCTTTCCAAAATGAATTTGTAAACGGCAAAATAACAATAAATGCTTAGATGTCAAATATTCATTGGCGCAAGTTGTCGTCCTTCAGTAAACTTTCTTGTGGTAATGTCTCAATCAACGAAAACAACTGTGAAGGGATAATTATATTTTGGTTCATCGATATTCTTGGGAGCTTGGTTCTTTAATGGGCAAAAAACATGATGTCAAGGAAAATTAGAATTAGAAAAGCATTGCTTCTTTTTTCTTCGAAATACAAGTTATGGAAAATAACTATCATAGGAAGCCATTAAACAAAAGCGTTTTCCTTCACATCTAAAGAGGGATTTATTTTGGACTATCAGTCATAAGTTAAAATTGTTTAATCATTTAAATGTATCATTCTTCCTTTAACTACATTTTTCCTTTTAACTCCTTTAATCACATTCAAATTTGTAGATAGTATGTCAGGCCTTTTTAAATGTTGAATTATATGGTTAGAACTGATATTTACAAACATTAAATAGTTCCTATTCATCAAACCAAAGTTCAACGTGTCATGAAAAATGCGATAGACTAATTTCATTTTCATGTTGGCCATTTAATTTCATAAATTATATTTGAGGAAAGAAATTCCTTACAATTTTTTTCATGGCAAATTTTTAAAAATTCAATTTCTCTCCTTTTCCTTCAGAAATCAAATTAATAAAAAGAAAAAATTAATTTTCTATCGAATATTTTATTATTTTGTTTCAATCTTCGTCATTATTCTATTCAAGTTCGTACTCGTAGGAAAATTATATCGAAATATTTAAGAGATATTTCGATATAATTTTCTGTTATTCTCTTCTCCTATATTTCTGTCATCCATGTAAAAAACTAAGGCATAAGCGGGATTAAATTCTACTTTCGAGTTTTGGAATCATTCCAGGTGGATATTAAAGTTTCAGTAAAATTTATATATATATTCTTAAGCAAGTCTGGAAAACATGTCTTAGTAAGTAATTTTTTTTTCTCAAGCTTCAAATTATTGTCCTCAGAACACAGATTATCAAATTTTTGCATTTGAAAAATGCTTCCATGCATATCATACTGACATCTCACGTCGAAACCTATAACTGTAAATAAACACTTTACATGCACCACTTTTTTACAAAATGCATTTTTATAAATTTTCGTTTGTTCAACTTAATTGTAATTTGTTTTTTTCAAGACCTTTGTTATTTTTGTCTCTTTTCTATCCTTCGTGGTTAGATGGCATCATATAAATAAATCATTGTAATGTTTACTTAAGAAATTGCGAATAGATTATTGTTTCTTTTAACATTAGGCGTCCAAGTGGTTAAAGAGAAAAAATTGAGTTCAGGTCTGTTAAATTTCATTTTTACATGGATATCGTTGATTGCAAATAGCAGGATTTTCTCTGGTTAACAACTTCTTAAAAACATTATGTTCTTAAAATTTTTTTGGTTTGTCGGTCTACTTTCATTTCTTTTTGCACACTTTGGGATAATTTGGCCAGAACCTGCAGTTTAATGTGGATTCTGAACCACTAACAAACATCTCTGACACAGCCAGGATTCGAACATGAAGTCTGTGATACCAAAGGCCAGAGTGTGCAAAAAAAAAAAAAAAAAAAACTGACAGTAGGTGACAAACCAAAAAAATTTTAAGAACAGGATGTTTTTAAGGAAGTTGTTAACCGGAGAAGTGGGAGTTTTTAACCAGGAGTTGTTAACCTGTTTTCTAGTCAATTGGCCATCAGGCCGCTTTAGATCTGATGGTGCAAAGGCGAACATTTTTGGATCGTTTGGTTTGTCGCTCTACGGTCATTTGCTCACATTTTGGGCTAATTAGACCTGGACCTACAGTTTAATGGGGATACCGAACCACTCACAAATATCCATGCCACAGCCAGAATTCGAACCTGGAGCCTGTGGTACTAAACAACAAAAGAGGTAGCTAATTGGCCAGCAGGCCGCCTTCTGTTTTTTAGGAGCATCTATCTGAAGATCGTCTATTTGAGAAATTTTATTATTCAGGGCAAATATCCAGGGTAATGATAAATATATTATTTAAAAGCAGAAAAAGACGAATGTATCACTATCAGGGGTGCTCAATGGAAAAATAGATTATTTATATGGTGACATTAGCTGTTAGCAAACAGAGCGTCTTTTGTAAAAATGTTAAATAATCATTGTTGAAACTATCATCTAATATTTCTTTCGGTTTCATGTAATTTATTTATTTATTATTTATTTTATTTATTTATTTATTTTATTTATTTCAATGATATTTTGATTTATGCTGTAAATTAAAATTACTTTACCAATGTAGTGCTAATCCTCAATCTTGTAAACGATGAATTTTTTTTTAATTGTGTATCAATAGTCCAACTTATGGCCCATTTGTGGAGTACAAAATTACAGTGCTAGAGCTCACATAATCGAATTCTTTTGTTGCCATTTTCAGCATTGAGGCAATGAGATGGCGATTGTGACAGTGCATACAAGATCCTTCGTGATATTTAAGTGTGGTTTCTCCTTCTAGTGATGTGATCGTTACTGCACATTTAACAAAATATATCATGTAGCCAAGATTCATTTATATCCTTTTTGCATATTAAAAATATAATTAAATACAAAAAATACATCAATATGAATGTGGTTTTTTACGAAATGTAAAAAAAAATGAAACATTAAGCTTTAAGATGATATACCACGAAGAGAATGAGTACTTGGCTGGTTTCATCTTTATCGTTTTTTCAAACTTTTGGACAAATCAGGAGAAATCAATTAAATTCAAAAATCAAAATTTTTGCTCTAGGTATTGGACAATAATGATAATATTATTAATAAATTTGGTTTCATTGAATCAGTTTTGTTAGTTTCCATTGTTGCAATATTTCCGGCTGTTCAGTATGTGCTTTCAAAAATATATAAAATATGAACATGGCATATTAGGCGGATATATTTGTTGATATACTTTGTAAACGCTTTTTTCCTTAAAACAAATTTCAATCATTGAATTTTCCTTTTAAATAAATGAGGTTCTAAATATGTTAAATACATTTAAACATTAGTTATACTGTTTTTTTAGTATTTCATAGCTCGAAAATAAAATGGTTGATAAAAAAAAAAGGGATATCCATAAATACTATAAAATTTGTCAAAAGATCAAACAAAAGATTAAAATATTCCAACAATATGGCTTCTTTAAATGTGACAAAAGGAAAAAATGCCGTATAAAATCATTAAGGTTGATGAAAAATCTCTTCTGATCCTCCTTCTGCCACCAAATATCCAGTATAAAGGATAAAAAGAAATGTAAAGCGGCCAAATCTGGTTTCGAAGTCTATAATCTCTAACCAGATGAAATAGTACACTTTGGTTACATACTGACCAGCAAAATATATTTACTTAGTAAACTTTATTATTAAAGTAAACTTTAAATAACTTTATTAGTAGTAAACTTTATCTTCTAACAATTCCGAATTTTGCAATTTTTTATTTTACATACTTTTTTTCTTTTTTCCACGTTCTTTAAAAATATAAATATTCTATCTAATACTAGAAGCATTCGATCCAAAAACAGTGTCTTCTCAAATTTTTTAATTATGTTCCTGCTTTTGTAATTCAGGAGACTTTCTCACCAATGATGCCGAAATTCATTTACCAAGTAAACTTATTTATAGAAAAGGCAGGTCTAACAGTACAAGAAATGTAGGTCTGATCGCCATCGAATTTTCTAGTTCTTCTGGTATTATAAAATTCCCAAATCTCCTCATTCCGAAAACGAAATCCAAACAATCGTAATTCATCATCTTTTTCCAACATCAATATTTACCCTCCAAAAGATGAATTCAAAATAGAATGGCTTGAAGCAATTCAACAACGAATTCATTCCTCTTGTATTATTCTTGGAGATTTCAATATTAAACTTCCTGTTCTCGATTCTTCCTCTTCTAAAGATTCGAAATTCTTAAACTGGATCTTAGACAACCATTTGACATTCTTAATACGAACACTCCCTACTATTATTACGCCAAATTCCTCCTCCTATTATATTCATCCATCACCAGTGCTGATATTTATTCAAACATTTTTCGCATATATCTGGACCGTTTGATGGTGATGATTTACCAATTCAGTTATCTTACCAACTTAGTCACCAACTTAAAAATTCTATATAAGCTGTCTATTGGCCTAAAATTCTACATTCTGCTATCAATTATATGAAGGCTTCAGGTTCGAATCTTGGCGGTGGAATGGATGTTTGTTGGTGGTTCGGAATCCACATTAAATTCTAGGTCCCGATCTATGTAATAAAGTGTGCACAAGATGATTGTAGAGCGACAAACTAATCCAATCTATCCAATTATAAAAAAAAAATTATAAAATTTCCTTCCACTTAGATTATTTACTTGTCCAAAACAAAAAAAATAGCACATCATTTAATGAAAAACTTTTTCTGAACAATATAAATACAGTTATAAAAAATAAAGTTATTTTAACGACTGATTCATGAATAACCCTTTTTAAACCTTCAATATCCTGTATTAATTTTCTCGCACAAGAACCTTCATCTGGGACGATCTCAAATTACAACAACATTTCTACGGGTGAAACCTCCGCAATAATTTTATCAGTCTCTACATTTGTATTCGACGCACATAACGACCCTATTCTATCTAATAGTCTTTCAGCCTTTCGTGCTCCCAAAAGCTACAATTTTCCATCCCCACCAGTTATAAAACTTTTAGGAGATCACCCAAGACAAACTTAAACTAAATTTTATCTTTGGAATTCGTCTGGACTTCAGGCCACGTAGACATAAAAAATGAACAAGCAGCTCCTTTTATGAAATCCGCATCAGACACAATAATCTTAAATTGGGTTTCTCCCGAGGTCATCATCCACCATCAAAAAAAGAGAACATTTGAAAACACAAATGAACAATCGTCAAGAGGAAAATATGTCAGATCTGACTCATTTAAATAGAATTAAACCATCTCCTGGACTTTCAACATCAATAGAAAAAAATACGTCTGCCCGGCTCGTCACTCAGTGGCAACGTGCGCAGCTGGTGAGCATTAGGAATGAAGTTCAATCCGATGGCAGCTTTGTTGTAGACGTGAGGTGTTTGCGATGTTCAGCTTCTTGCCTCATGAGTCGGACTACCTGGTGGGAGTTTTCGGTTTTCTTCCATACGATACGCCCCAGAAGTCCTTCAGGAAGACACGGAGCTACTATGTTTTAGGTGTCACTTATAGGTTTTTAATTCAGACTACTACGTTTTAAGTGCTGTATCACAACAGAAGCTGTTTAAAATTCCTTGCTCCCATGAGAACACATTTGTTCATGGACTTGGTTTAGATGTTGCTGTCGATCAAGTGGTATAACAAACAATAACAGAAGTATTATTATCACAATTTCAAACCAAAGATTACCTTTCTAAAGTTAGACTCAATAGAGCTGGGTTAACTTCTTCTCCGATACGCTTAAACTTCAATAAACTGGAAACCTAGGAACGTATTTTATTTCTATGCATTAAATATGAAATAAAAAAGAGAAAATTTAAAAAAAAAAAAATGATTAGGTACAAACCTCTATCTTATGCCTGGTTATTTAATATGAGTGACAACCCTTACTACAAAATTATATCAATAATTAATTTTCTACGGAAAATTACATAGTGTTCTTGTGTTAATTTGTCTTCTTTTTTAATCTACAGAAATTCTGCGCAACACCACATTTTCGGTGCTGCATTTCATCTACTATCTTTGGAAAGTCAAACTTTGATTACCTTAGATCTGTATTATTCTTATTACTTTATCTATATTTAATTTTTCTTATTTCTTCTTAAGAGCATTTGTATAAATTGCAATAAAGCAGTTCATACGCGCATATATCTCAAAGCGATATCCTCCTCAAGTGAAAATGTTGTAAGGAAAGATTTATCATTCATTATATTTTATTACATGTTTAAAAAAATGTTTCAATCGAATGTATTGTTATTAAAATATCGAACTAAGTAAACAAAAAAGAATTTATTTCTGTAACAAATATATTAACTCAAGTAAAACAATTCTAAAATAATCTGCACGATGGCAAAAAGGTATCTGAAATTGAATTATTGATTGAACCCGCGTCAATTTCAAATTATAGTGAGAAAAACTTCTAAAGAGAAAAATAAATAAATAAAAACAAACACGCAACTCAGCAGCCCAGAAGTTCTTTAGGGAGTCTTGGGGGCCCCACGAGAATTTTTTTAAGCTGATTGGCAAAAGTAAACATCAGTTAAAAAAATTTCTGTGCCATCATTACGATACTCATTTTCTCATCTGATCTTTCAAGTAGAAAAACTGATAAAATAGGTTTTCAAGCGAAAATATGGATTACATGTCCCATGTGACGTGCGATTAATGTATTGGCAATACTTGCTTACCTCTTAATAAATTATTTAATAAACGTACTTCCATCTGGGTTTTCTTTTCAACTTAGTAGGGTTTCTAAAAACTTTTAATGCTTACCAATTGATTGTATGAATTGGTTATATTTTCCACGAAAATTTCAAAATTTGACCGACACTTTTATATTGTTCAGAAAAATTCCCAATTAACTTCCATGGATCGATGCAAGACACATTGTTACACTAACTCTGATACTCATTCAAAGCAGTGGCTGCAACGAACGCCACCAATGATTGAGAAGTCGTATCGACTCACATTCTGGGTATTTACACAAGCACTAAGCCATAAGGTAGGATGCTTGTATTAATAAAATGGAAATTTATATATGCCATTAGATGGGGGTTTTTACGCACATGCTTATGGTAAAAAACATCGCGATAATTACTTCATCAAAGTAGTATATGTTTTTTCCAAGTAATAACTTTATACCATTTAGTGCTTAGTAGAAAATGTAATACGCATGAGCGAACTTTAAATTTTTATACCACAAAACAATTCTGCTGTTATTATTTATGTTAATCATTTATATCACCGCTGCCTATTTAATAGCTAAGTTGACAAATAATATCCGCCTCATGAATGATGTTGGGAGGATACTACTTCCAGGACAATTTTAGAGATAATTACACCGCATTCGCGTGCTCTATGAATAAAGCAGGGTTAACTTAAATCAGGTAATCAAATAGTCGATAAGAGACGATCTTACATTCTTTCTAAATAGACTTCTTACGTCACTTCCTGAATTCTCGTCTCTAAAAGCAGTGACCCAAACTGACCCCAATCTTATAGTGGATTCGAACTAGAAACCACATGCTTACTACGTGAACACGATGCCAATAGATTTAAATTTGGTTGCTAACGATTTGAAAACAATCAGTCAGGCTTGGTTCTTTAGATAAACAAGTCACGGATTCTATCTCTGTCAGCTTAGTTAATGGAAGATAGATTTTGGCAACATACTTTGCAGTCTTTGGACTGGATGAGTGGGTGTTATCCTATATTTCCATCCATACGTAACATTAATTTAAGATCTCCAGAAAATCATTCTTTTCACTTTTTTGTAAAACCATCCGAAACTATGGTCTTAATTGATGGAAAAAAGTGACGATACGATTTCCACCCTGAAACATTTCGTTATGCATTTAAAATAACTTGTATTCGACAGTATTTACAAAACAACTGAGTGACTCAATTGGTTTTAAAGGATAAAATTTACTGTACGACTACACGAATAATGGACATGTTTCGTGTTTTTTTAATCTTACTTTTCAAAAATGAAAGATATTGAGAAATAGGGTATATCTAAATCCCCATATGGAAATAATCCCTTTTAGAAAAAGAAAATATTTCTTCCATCTGCTTTCTGATAATCCTGCAGAAAAGAAAACGAGAATCTCTTTTGAAAAGAACAACAGCAACAAGCAAAAGATCCGTCGCCAAGTGTGTTTTGTCCATCCCTCCGAATCCCCCAAGAAGATTCTGCTATCTCGGCGCAACAGAGACCGTTTCCTTTCCAGACGAGATCTGCGCTCCTTTGTCTACATTCAATGGAAAAGTGTTTCGGACTTCCTTTCTTTATATTGGAGACGGTTTTGAAAAGGAGCGCTGTCGAATGAGATTAGAAATATATATATTTAGAAATATATATATATATTTATTAGAGAATAAAAATCTTTTTCGTGAATGCTGAAAAAATATGAATTTAAACTCCCAAAAACAAAATTTCTATAAAGACCTATTAAAATTATTGCAACGAAAATCCACCTACTCTTTGGTATAGGGAATTTCAAAAACAAAATCTTGCCTTTACAGCAGTTTGATTAAAAATCTAAATGGTTCGTATCGGCCGCAAGCAAAAGAAATAGTAAAAGATACCAGGAACATTGAAAATATCGCACTATTGTAAAAATCGTTCATTATGCAAAGTTCAAAGCAGGATAATAATTATCCATCCAACAGAATGGGAAAGTTTATTATGTCATTTCACAGGACATACTAACGCTCATCAGCGGCGAACTTTGCTGCTCTGAAATTGTCAGTTTAGTTAATGTAAGATAGATTTACATTTGGCAACATGCTTTGAAATCCTTGGTTTGGTCTGAGGGGATGTTATCCTATATTCCCTTCATTGTGTAACATTACAGTATGTAAGACCCCCAGAAAATCATTTCTTTGTAAAACCATCTGAAACTATGGTTCTTAATTGATGAGACAAACTTAAAACACGATATCCACCCAGAAAAATTTCATTATATATTTAAAATAAGTTGTATCAGTCAGTATTTTACAAACAACTGACTGACTCAATTGGCTTTAAAGGATCAAACCGACTGTACGAATAGTGCACATGATTGTTTGTTTTTTAATCTTACTTTTCCAAAATGAAAGATATTGAGAAATATGGTATATCAAAAACATAAAGAAAACGAGAATCTCTTTTTGAAAAGAACGACAGCAACAAGCAAAAAGATGCGTCGCCAAGTGTGTTTTGTCGATCCCTCCGAGTCCCCCAAGAAGATTCTGCTATCTCGGCGCAACAGAGACCGTTTCCTTTCCAGACGAGATCTGCGCTCCTTTGTCTGCATTCAATGGAAAAGGGTTTCGCACTTCGTTTCTTTATGTTACACTGTTTTGAAAAGAAGCGCTGTCAAATGAGATTAGAAATATATATATATATATATATATATATATTAGAGAATAAAAACTTTTTCGGGAATGTTGGAAAATATGTGAATTTAAACTCGTAAAACAAAATTTCTATAAGGACCTACTAGAAAATATTGCAATTAAATTCCAATAATTCTTTGTTAATGGAATTTTAAAAACAAAAAATGTGCTTTTAAAACAGTTTTATTAAAAATCTAAATCACTCATTCCTGCCTCAAGCAGAAGAAATAACAATTCGGCCTTATGGCCAATTGCTAGCGTTCTGGTGATTGGTATCACAGCCTTCAGGTTCGAATTCTGGCGGTGACATGGCTGTTTACTAGTGGTTCGGAATCCACGTTAAGCGGTAGGTCCTAGTCTAATTAGCCTAAATTGTGCACAAAAATGACCGTAGATTAGCAAAAACCAAACCAGAAGAAATCAAGAACATTTGCAAATAGCACACTATTGTAAATAATTAAATATATACCAAGATCAAAGCAAATGCAAGAATATTTACCCATCTAACTGATATTGAAAGCTTATTATATCTCTTCACAGGATATACTCATAATCACGTAATGTTTTTTTTTTTTCAATAGATAAGTGTTAAGTAGTTTTGTTTGAGCAGCGGTTTTTGGCTGCTTAAAGAAAAAGCAGTTAGCCAAGATTGCCAAAAATCTTTCTAAAATGTAGCCAACTTATTTATTAATATTTTCTGAGTTAACTATTTTTAAAACTATTTTAAGAATTATTATTACTCTTTACTTCATGTAATATTATTATTATTATTATTATTATTATTTGCCGTACAATGTTCGCTTATGACATATATCCACAGAATAAAAGCATTTTTCATAATATATCAGAAAATTAAAACAATTTAAGGAATTCAATTAGCAGTATGGTTTTCCCGTAAATTGTTTTAACGCTATGAATGGTACAAAAGTCAATCGATAAAGTGACTTTAATGCATCCCACCAGTAGAATTGAGCAAACATCTTACTAAATGTTAGCACGAACTATCAAAGATCAGGAGGTTGGATACACATACACACACACAGACATATATATATATATATATATATATATATATATATATGTATGTATGTTTTTTATACACAGATGTACATAGTATATATCTGTGACCACAGAGTTTTTGACCGAGTCTCTGCGATGTCATGGATATTTGTACGGGTTCGGAATTCACTTCAAACCGCAGGTCCCGGTCTAATAAGTCTGTAGAGTATTGGGCTTGGGGCTGACCAGATTACCCCATAAAAAGAAGAAAAATCTCATATTTCAAAAATCTGGCAGAAGGCCTTCCACCATGGGACTATCTTGACATTGAAAAAGAACATATATTTATATTATATAAACATTATTTTTAACTTTATTTACACGTAATAAGTAAATTGCTATAAAAATCGAACTGTAAATTACAAATAACAATATATAAAAAAATAAAAACATCTTGGCTGTATTTTTTTTCCTAATTTTGAAAAATAGTATCACTTTTTACAAAAGCTAATCCAAATTTTAAAACAACTGTTTAGTCAGACAAAATAATTCAAGCTTTATTTAACCATTGTTTTATACAATCTCTTTGTGTAAGTATGTATGATGTAGATTTCGGTCCACTTGTAACGATATTTATCCAGACACAGACTCGATATAATATTTGAATATAATGTAATATTACCTTCAATATTTGATGCTGATATCGGGTCCACTGGATCTAGGGTCAGACTCTTCGTAAATAAAAAAAAGGGTTAAAATTGTCTAAATGGAGTTTGGACTTCTTGGTACTATATTTGAATATAACTTTTTATTATCTTTCTTTTGTTAACAATATATGATATTGATCTCGGATTCACTCGCTCCAGGGTCAGACTCATCGTGAATAAAAATGTTACGAATGCTTCAATTGAGTTTGGTCTTCTTGGTATATATTAATATTGAATATAGCTTTATATTAACTTTCTCATTAACAATACATGATACTGATCTCGGCTCCACTTGCTTCAGGGACAGATTCATCATGAAAATAGTTGTTGTTCTTCTCCTATAGAGTTTGACCTTCTTGGTGCCATATTTGAACATTACGTTTCATTATCTTTCTTCAAAAACAATGTATAATGTTGATGTCGGTTCACTAAACTCAAGCACATCATGAAAAATAATGTTATTGTCTCAACGTTTGTCCTTCTTGGTGGCTTGAATGAGCACTATACTGGAAGTATCTGGAAGATTATCATCCTTCTTGTTAAGGACACAACTTTCGGACTGGATTTATTTTTATTATCCGATACAAATATGAGAATTATTAAATTCGATGATATCTGATGTATTTGGAACTTAGCAATGCCAAATAGAAAACTAAGGCTTTATTCACCAGCTACATCATCACAATGTATCGACTCGTGATAAATACAAATAAAAGGAAACATCTATTGTAAGTTTATTATTACTGCGATGATGATCTTTCTATTAGTCACATAGAATGTATGTGGAATGCGACTTTAACAAGTAACAATAAATCCCTTAAAAATTTCAGATTAAAAATGTATGCTTTCTTGCCTTTACTGTTGTAGGCAATTCATAATATTCTTTCCTTCCATTTCGATCTCAAAGAAATAGACGGCCTTAATCGGCTTGCGTTTTTACTCATTCCTACGCAAGCAAGAAAACTTTCTGCATGCTCTTGAAGGACATTACACATCGGGAATCGGATAAAATAGTGTATCGCATGTCAAAAGTTTAACGATTTTTCCACCCCCTTTGTACATTTAGACCAAATTTGCATCATTATGTGATAATGTATTTCTTAAGGGGTTTTTTTTTTTTGGGGTTTTGGTTTTTACGTTCAACTGTCTTACTTTTAGCTTGTGAAGCCAAAAAGAAGTTTGCTAAACTCTATACAAAGAGATTATTCATTGGATCGTTATTGGCAGCTGATGCTAACACAAATTGTAAGGCATTTAAAAGGTTTAAAGGTTTATACGTCCCTCTTTTGACCTAGAACCAATTGAAAGAAAACTTCTGGCATACGGTTTTATGGAGTTCTATCTGATGTCTAGGATCACTTGTCTCATGTCAAGCTACGAATCAACCTCTTCTTAATTTAAAAAATCTACCATGAGCCGCTTATTATTCGACAGCCTAGGCCAATTATTAAAAGATATGTACATATATTTTTATGTATCGGATGTGCTCTATTTTTGCCTTGCATAATTTGAAATATTATTGCTTTTATTTTTGTAGGCATTTTGTATTTTCTTAAATATACCTACATTATTTTTTTTTTATATGTTAAGCATCAATTGCCCTTGTGTTCCACAAACAACCCACTAACAGGTGATGAAATAAATAAGAATCGTGCCTTCCGGGAGGAGCTTTAGGCTTAATTGTTGTAAATTTAATTTCAAATCGAAAAAACCCAGAAAACTTTAATCAGGAAGCCTGATGATCGATATATACCTTGTCACAATTGCCATAAAGTAGCCTTGTTTCTGAAAGCAGGGACTGCAACAGCCCTTACCAACTTATTCGAGCATTAAAACTCCTACATGATTGCTGCACAAGTTTACACAAGGCCACACAGAATATTCTTTTCTAATTTAAAGATATTTTTTCATAAGATTTGCCTAAAGAAAATTTGCAATCGGAACTAATATGCAGATTTAATAACACAAACAAAAAAATATCTTTTTTTTTTCGATCATTCAAGCATTAATTTAAAAAAAATGTCAAGAAATTTGGTAAAAAGTTATAGTATAAAAGTTTTTTTGTAGTACATTTCTGAAAAAAATAATAATAATACAACCACGCATGTATTTGTAAATTTTGAATTAAAAAAATGTACATTTTTGTGAAGGATGTTTTTATAAAAATCCTTTTTTTTTTTTTTTTTTTTTTTCGTTTCTCCTTTTACATTTTTATTTTTTTGAACTATTTTATTAAGAAATAAAACATTTTCTTTAAATAAAAAAAAAAAAATCTCTGTACTTCTTAATCAAAGGATTTTCACAGAAAATAAGAATGTAAAATATTTCTTTTTAAACAAATAGATTTTTTTATAACAAGAAAATTATAAAACTGAGAAGTAATATAAACTAAATCCTACCAAACATTTTCTCAAAACTTATTTCTTTTGTTTAGTTTTCACTAATTAACTGTATTTCAAAAATACCTCAAAAGAAAGATTTACTTTTTAAGATATTTTAAAATGAATAAGTTTCACTAATATTTACATAGATTTCTGTTTTTTTAATTAATAAATATTCTCTGGTAACTTTGCCATATTAAAATGATTTTTTAAATCCACTAATGATCATTATTATTAGAAAAATATTTTAATTAATTTTTGAAATGAAAACGAAATTGAAAACATAACTTCGAGAAAAATACATATTTCTTTAATTAAAGAACTACACTTTATACGTACATAAAAACATAAATAAATTTAATGAAAAACAAAAAATAATATTTAAATAAGTGATTTTAATATTTAAGAAAATTTCGGAAAAATATCTTTTATATATTTTGGATAAAAAAAAATTAATGCTTCGTTTAATGATAAATGATATAAAAATTTTTATGGTTTCTGTTTATGTTAATAATATTTAAAGAAATATTAATGTTTCTTTAATGCTAGGAGGATAGTTGCACATCATTACGAGCCGAAGAAAAGTAATTGAAGTACGAGCCAGGCTTTTTAAAATATTAAGATAAAAATGTATTATTCTTAACTTATTTTTTTAATTTGCTTTTTAATTTATAATTCTGTGCTTAACATTATCTGTGAAATGATGAATAACCCTTTAGATCATTTTATATGTTTTGCCTTATTTTATTCTGAATAAAACTTAATTTCTGTTAAAATTGAACTGAAATAATCTAAAAGAGAAAATATTTTGAATACTGAATCAAAACCCTTTTAATAAGTTGAAAACGACGTAAACTTTTATTTTTGTTAAAGAATTTTAATAATAATTTTCTGTTGTGAAATTTCTATTTTGTTAAAAATCGATATTCAAATTCACTACAGTGCCCTTTAACCTGAAATTAATTACGTTTACGTTTGACTAATTACTGTAAGACATCCGCAACTAATTACGCTCAACGACAAACAACGCCCTTCCTCTCCCACATAATGCCCATTTCAGAAGATGATTTCGCTGAAACATAATTCAATATTTAAGGAAAACACCATGCAACACAATCTGATTATTTTAAAAATCCCCATTGCAGAAATGAGCATAATATATTTCACATTATATCGCCATATATTTCATTTAAATAACCATTATAACGTGTTTGATCTACGAACAGAGTTTTAAAATCGATCAGAATTTTAAATTTAATTAAGGATTTTTTTTCACCATTCTACACTTTAACCATATAACCAGCGTTATAAACTTACATGAGTTGATATTTTATCGGTGTGCTATTTGTGAAGAATTTAAAAAAAAAATTCTTCTTTATAATTAAATTTAAAATGCAATTTTTAAAAGACATTTAAATCTTGACTTGACCTGACTAGGTGCTTTGAGAAAAGATATTTTATTTCAATAGAATTAAAAATAAAAATTTTAAAAAGAGTGGCTAGCGCTGGCACTCGGTACCGCAGGTATCGGGTTCGATTCCCGGCGGTGCCATGGGTGTTTGTAGTGGTTCGAATCCACTTTAATCCGGAGGTTCCGGTCCTAATAGGATCGTAGAGCATTGCGGCGGCATTGTTACTCGGCGTCCGTGGCTTATCTTCAAATTACACGAGCCCCCTGGGTAGTGCAAAGTGAGTAACGTCGGTGTAGCCTTTATGGCATAAAAGAACACGGTCTATTGCCAACTGCATTAGAAAAAAAGATCATCTTCTAAATCCATTTATATTAATGAGGAATAATCAATACTAAGGCCTGATGGCTGAGTGACTACCACTCTGTCGCTCAGTGCCACAGAATTTTTTGGTTTGAGTCCCGAGGGAATCCAGTTTAAACGGTAGGTGCCGGTCTAATATGACTGTAGGACGTAGGTCTGACAACCGGGGCCTGATGGGCGGAGTGGCAAGCGCTCTAGCACTTGGTACCAAGGTTTCGTGTTTCGACTCCCTGAGGTGCCATGGATGTTTGTAGTTGATCTGAATCCACTTTCAGCCATGTGTCCCGGTCTCATATGACCGTAGAGTGTCACAGACTTGACTTCTTCTCCCACATCATTCGCAAACTGTAAAGGCAACTCAGATCGAAGCACAGTTATGTGATGCGGTTTAGTAATAGTAGTAGGGCTGACAACCATACCCCTTAAAAAGAAAAATATCTCATCATATCCGCCCATGTTTTGAATCTGCCAGTAGGCAGACGGCCATGTCCCACTATAGGGCTATTGTGCCATTGAAGAAGAGCCAATGCTAATCTTTGACACTTATGATTATAGATCAAGAGTGGTTTTAATGATTCGTCCGAAGAGATTCTAATCAGAAGCTAGGTTTAAAGATATGAACCTAATCTAACTGAAAATGAGCATAGTTAGTGACGATAAGATTCCACTAATGTCTCGAATGTCCTAAGATACCGACACCCGAATATCATACAATAAACCTCCTAAGATATGGAAAGCAGTTTGTTTTTAGAAATTCGACTTTATTCGTCAACATACTCTCCTTCAAAAGTGATACGTTCATTCCAACTCCCCTCTAACTTTTCGATGTATTTTTGTGGAACGATTTGTCTTTGCTTACAAAACAGGCCTCAGCTTCTGCCAATCACTTCTTCAGTTGAGCCAGATTTCTTCCTTGAAAACATCTTTTTTCATGTTTGCAAAAAAGCCGATATTCGCTGGGGCAGATCTGGAGAATATGATGGGTGGGGAAGCAATTTGGAGTGCAATTCATTCAATTTAACCATTGTTGTTATCGACTTGTGACACGGAACATTGACTAGTGAAACAGCACTTGTTTTTCTTAATTTTTACACTCAATAGATCTAATAATGACATGCAATATTCGCTATTGAAAGTTTTATCTTTCTCAAGTTAGTCGATGAACAAAATACCGTGCATGTCCAAAATAAGGATACTATAACTTTGCCTGCTGAATTTTGATTTTTTGGGAGGCTTTGGAGGGCTTCACTCAGCTGACGATCATTTTGATTCAGATGTAGTAGTGGATCCCCTCGTTTCATCCATTGTCACATACCGATGCAAGAAATACTTTTATCTCGCTTGACAGTTCCAAACAGCTCTCTGAATCGTCGAAGCGTTGTTGTTTTCGTCCGGCGTGAGCAAAACTTAAGCATGCTCAAATTTTCATGTAAAATTGTAAACACACTGCCTTCTGATATCTTTAAGGTGTCAGCTATCACACGCAACTACCTTCGTGTGTTCACGGATTTTGTGTCCTCGCAATAGAAAGCTTTTGATCCATTATTTTATTTAAAAATTAATATTTTTTAATAGTATACCTTGCTTCGTGTAGCTCATAAACAAGAGATTTTTAAGAATCGAAAAGAGCTGCATGTACCTACTTTCTACAAATAAGACCGTTCACTTGATTCTTCAACGCGTAACTGAATTGACAGCCGAATAAATAGAGACATGAAAAAAGAAGAAAAAAAAACTAGTGCCAACTCCATCGCTACGAAAAAGAAGTCTATCCCACCATAAAAGAAGAAAAATACGAAAGAACAAATCATGAGTTCAATTTCTCTCCACATCATGTCGTTGGTAAAAACTCCCGCGCCAATATTATCGAAAGAATTTGAGAACTGGGGAGCAGGTGGCGCTTTAAAAAAAAATAAACATAAAAAGCCTCGGTGTTTTGAAAGCCATTCCACGACCAATAAGAGAGAGGGAGATGATTTTCTTTTATGAGTGTGCGGTGTTTGGCTTGAAGCAAGCGAAAAAGGCTGCCATTTGAAAAGCAGTTGAACTTAGCTTTCCTTTTTTCATTTCATTATTATGCTCTGCTTCGCTAAAATGACACATGATGAACTGATTCGTGGCAGTAAAAAAAAAAAGAATGTATAAAAAATGTATGCACCTCCAAAATATTAAGCACATGTGTAAAATGAAATTTAATAAAAGAAAATTTGGAAAAAAATGGATATACCATAATAAGTGGTTATAAATACTATAAGAAATGTCGTTTAGGTTAATTTATTGGGAATATACGAAATGATGTATGATTTATTCGAATAAATAACATAATTTTAGACATGAAAATGATTTACAGAGAAATTTTTGAAGTTTAACAACATACCTACAAATGCTAATCATGTTCATTATTTTTATTACTCTATTATTCATCGAAATAATTACATTTTCCTTAAATTATGGAAACAGTTCATACCAATCGCTGTTTGTCGATCGCTGACACCCATTTTAATACACTTTTCATCATAGCTATTTCCACTTTTTCTCCATAGTATTAAAAGACAGAAATGTAGGCCATTCCCTAACTTTGGTGGAAAACGCCTTAACCATAACTTTTAACCATATACTCCAAATGTAAATGCAACTCCTTTATTTTTTCCTGGATATCATGCTTCATATGATTCTCTCCTGCTGAAAAGATGTTTTTGTCGACCAGAACTACTTTTATTGGAAAATATTTCACCATTATGTTAAAATCATATAGACGTTGGAATCAGTACTTGTCGGAAAACAATATCAGGTTATCCGAGCATATCCAGCATTGAAGTTGAAGGATTCTCTTTCTTACGGATAATCCTCAGACTTATTTTTTATTACAAAAGGTCAAGAACACCACCTTAAATCTAAAACCACCCCAAATCATTATGTATTTTCCACCTAGTTACCAACCGATGCCTGCCGGTTCGTTTCTTAAATCACATCAATAATATTTATATCCATTAAGTCCATATAAATTCCAATTTTCTCATCCCTAAATAGGGGTAGAAAGCCATTTATCATTATATGGAATTAAGAAATATGAGCAAGAGGATGAAAATTATCATAAGCTAGATGATGAAATATAAGATGATGAATAATAAGCAAGATGATGAAAATTATCATAGCTATCTCACGAAATGAGCAAATAATTATTCGAAAATTAAAACCACCCCAAGATAACCTGCAACTAAAAAAAAAAAAAAAACGCAGTTAAGTTTTGAATATGTGAAAGTTCAAGCAGTTCATTTATAATTTGGCCCTCCAGGTAACATGGTCAAGGACAAATTTTTTAATCAAAACTTCGAAATTCCCCACAATGAAACATGAAAAAGTATTTTTAAATTTTATATTTTTAAATGTAATAAATTTAGAATAAATGGCTCCATAATGGATTGGATAAATAGAACAAAAACATTCAAAAATAAATGTGTTTCATTCTTTAAAAATGGGGATGATGGACTTAAGTCATAAAGTGCATCATCTACTGCAATAAATAATATATATTGAATCATTCTTTTTTCTAAAAATTAAAATTAATCTAACTAAAAGAAATTAAAATCGTTTGTGTGGCTATAAAATTCTCAACAATTCAAACAAAGAAAAATCCTATATTATACTATATTATATCCTTAAAAAAGCATTTTTTTCTCCAATTAAAGAAATTTGTATGTTTTAATACCTTTACTTAATTCTGGTACTTAGATTTTTTCTATTCGAGGATTAGTTGATTAATATCGTGAAATATTTCAGAAAAATATGCTTACTTTAAGCTGCCTTCTGCAATGATTACCAAATTCTTCTTAAAAACGTTTAATTTAATCCTATAACTCAGCTTGTTATTGTTAATTGCTCGTTGCTTTAAGTCAAACCCATTTTCCACGAGAAATAAAATCCATTAAATAAATAAGAATACTAATATATATTAAATGCGATGAAATTAAATAATCCTATCCATATTTAATAGCTGGTTTAGGGATAGCATCATATAGAGACAGGCGTCCGCCCAGAATTTTTCTTTAGGGGGAGGTCAACAAAATGAAATGTAACTATTTATGAAATATTATAAATCACGTTGTTGTTCTAATGCAGCTGGCAATGCAGATACTTTAATCACTATTATAAATCATTGTAATCTAAAAATATCTCAAGTGTCGTAATTAGATGGCGCCAGATAAACTTAAAAAAATGAATGAAAATTATTTATAAAGGACTTTCTGCAATATAGTGTAAAAAAGTGGGAATTGACTTAAAAAAAATTTCTTTTTTATTACTTGTTTCTTTATAAATTCTCTTTTGGTAGTCAATTACATCGTTTATGTAGACTTCTCAATTTCGATGAAAATTTAATAAATTAAACCGTGAAAAACACCTGTAGACGAATAGACAAATTCAGTTCAATAGTTCTGATCGGTTCAGTAGTTCTACAGTTCAATAAACAATTTCAAGGGTGTTAATAAAATTGACACTGATAAAAAAAATTCTGATTTATTGAAATGCTAAATATTTAACGAAGAATATTTGTGCTTAAATGGAACCTGGCAATATGTTTAAACATGTACCCACATTTCTCTTACGGGCTTTGGAAAGGGGGCCCTACATAAACCCTCTCCAGGGTGCGCGCCTGTTTAGAGGGATAAATTGTAAATTAAATAAAAAATTTTACTTATGACATTTTATGTTCTACAAATATTTCAGAAAAATGGAATAGCTTATTAAGAATAGTCTTAACAAGCAAATAAAAGAGTTTTAATATAGATCTTTAGTTATCTACTGTATAATAGCTTCAATTATTTTTTTTTAATTATGTCCAATATTAATTTTTCAATAATTTCTTAGCATGTAAAAAAGCATTATACTACTGTCCTTTATTCATAGTTCATTAAAAATAACAGTAAATTAAAAACGACCAAATTAAAAAAAAAATTCAAAAACTATATGATGTTTGAAATATATATAATCAGTTTTTAATGCATATTTTAATACTTTTATAAAAAATGACATATATATTATTCATGAATCTTAAAAATATATTTGTATAATTAATAATAATTTTGATTGATTTATTATTCTGTTTAAAATTTTTTTAATAAAATAAAATACACTTTTCAGTATGAAATATTTTTTCCACTCAATATTTATAAAAAAAATTTCAAATAAAAGAATGCATGGGCATGATTGCATTTTATTACATTTTAAAAACTTAACTTTAATAAGAAAAACATAATAAGGTAGAAAAAATTATACGGTGCATTAAGTTTTACAATTTGTTATTCAGTCCTGGTTTTTAATAAATTCCAGTCCAAACAAACAAACAAAAACTTTTAGTTCACTTTTTGGGCGTAATAAAATGAAGAGCGTATGTCTCCATGGCAAAAATATAATCCTGGAACAATTTATAATTTATAATTACTTCAGAATGATGTCCAACATTTTTTCTTTTTTAATAAAAATAATTAAGCTAGGTATTAATTTATGAAACCAGAAAGCCATGTATATATATATATTTGTTTTTAAATTTTCTTTCAAAAAAGTCTTCCTTTTGCTATGAGCTTCATGTTTCATTAGAAGCAAGCCAACTGGAAAATCGTCTCAAAACTCAAAGCGAAATAATTTCTTTTTGTGCTTCTTATTATTTATTTCTTAATTTATTTATTAATTTTTTTGTTGTTGGTATTTGTCTCCAAATATTTTTTTTTAAATATTTGATTTTAAAAATTTTATTCTTTATTTTATTTTACTAACCCAAGGAATATCAGTCCTTGCCACTGAATGAGGTTAATTGTAGAATTAAATAGATATAAAATGGTTCTTTTAGTCAATTTTTATTAAGAATATTTCAGTTTGAAGTGATGCGAGTATGCATATTTACCATTTTATTGTAACTAGTATCCTGATGGCCGAGTGGCTGGCGGTCGGTATCATTTCGGGTTCGAGTTCCGGCGGTGTAGGGTTTGGAATCCACTTTAAGCCGTAGGTTAAAGTCTAATATGATCGTAGAGCATTTTGTTGGTAGTGTTACTCGCGCCTAGCATATCTTCAAGCAACACGTAGGTCCTGAGTAGTGCTAAATAAGTAACGTCCGTGCAATCCTTACTTATGGCATAAAGATAACTGTAAAACTATTTGCCAGCTGCATTAAAAAAAAAAAAATTATTGTTGTTGTTTTTTAAAAAGGTTAGCACTCAATATGAAGTTATTTGCCACTAAAATGCATGAGATGTTGACATTCGCTAGTCACAAGGTGATCAGAAAGGGTTTCTGATACTAAGTCCCCATTATTCCATAACCAATTTAAATTGATACTTCCTCAGTATTGTCTAGATTGGTATGTGTTTCCCCTTCAAACTCAATGGATGGATTTTAAGGCTTGTAGATTTACTGCACCCATCCCAAGTAAATAAGAACACTTTTTCTGTTTGTCTTGTTTCTAGTCGAGATCTTTGAAATTGAAAGTGTAATGAGATATCCACCAAGTCCCTGTCATCTTTTGTTAATCTTCAGGTTATTTTTAATTTGATTGTTGCACATACAGCATCCATTCCAAAATAAATTTAAGAATTTCATACGCGTCTATAGTGGATCAAATATTAAGTAAATAAATTCAGAAAAACCTCAAATTTATCGTAATATTGATATTTGAAAACTTGAAATTTCAGACTTCGAATACTTTATTTCAACTATTAATATATTAATTACCTCGTATGTTTAGCTCAAATCATAAACACAAAAACATTCTCCTTTTTTTTAAAACTTTTTTTTTTTTTCTTTTACAAATCTTTAAAGTATGGGTATAATTAATAATATTTTTGATTAATTTAATATTATTTTTAATTTTTTATATATTTTCATAAAAAAAATAGATTGCTCAGTATGAAATATTTTTTTTTTCATGCTCACTCAATATTTTTTTTTTTAAAGAAATAGAAAAATTTCAAATAAAAAAAAATGCATGCGAAGGATTACATTTTATTGGCATTTTAAAACTTAACTTTAATAAGATAAATATAATAAGAGGTGGAAAAATTAAAAATACGGTGCATGATTTAGTCTTGGTTTTTAATAAATTCCAGTTCAAACAAACAAAGAAAAACTTAGTTCACTTTTTAGGTAATAAAATTAAGAGCGCATGTATCCGTGGCAAAATATAATCCCTGGAATGCTAAACAATTTATAATAAAAAATCCTTCAAATACTTCATGATAATGTCTACATTTTTTCTTCTTTCTAATAAAAAAATTAAGCTAGGTATTAATTTCTGAGTGTCGTTTTAAAACCTGAAAGCCATGTATATATTATATATATATATTTTTTAATTTACTTTCAAAAAAATTTTACCTTTTGCTATGAGCTTCATGTTTCATTAGAAGCAAGCCAACTTTAAAAATCTTTCAAAATTCTTAGCGAAATAATTTTTGTGCTTCTTCTTATTTATTTATTCATTTATTTATTTATTTATTTTTCTTTTTTTTATACTCTGTTATTTTTTTGACCTGAAATATTTTTTTTTTAAACATTTGATTTTTAAATTTTTTTTTTCTTTTAACTGGAACTAAAAATTTCAATTTTTTGTAGTTTTTATTATTTTAATAACCCAAGTAAATATCAGTCTTGAAATTGAATGAGTTATTTTTAGAATTAAATAGACATAAAACTATTTTTTAGTCAATTCTTGTGTAGAGTAATCAGTTTGAACTGATGCGAGTATGCATATTTATCATTTTATTGTCGCTAGGGCTGATGGCAGAATGTCTGCCGGTCGGTATAACAGGTCTCATGATCGATTCCCGGCAGTATCATGGATGTTTGTAGTAGTTCGGAATCCACATTAAGCCGTAGGTCTCTCCTACCGTAGAGGTGCACAGAAACACTGAAGCACCGCCTTTTGTGGTGAGGACAGTGGCACGTCTGCAGCGTCCAAGCCGTAGTTCGCAGTTTAA
Organism: Caerostris extrusa; assembly: GCA_021605095.1. NCBI lineage: Eukaryota > Metazoa > Arthropoda > Arachnida > Araneae > Araneidae > Caerostris > Caerostris extrusa. Next base: position 15,462 of record BPLR01004594.1, on the reverse strand, counting down.
TATGATCGTAGAGCGTTGCAGATGTAGTGTTACTCGTGCCCGTAGCATATAATCAAGCTACTGTGCCTCTTGGGTAGTATAAATGAGTAACTTCGGTGCTTGCATCCCTTTGTTTACGGCATAAAGATAACATTCTAAGTATTTGCCAGTTGCATTAGAAAAAAATATATTGTTGTTGTTTTCTTCAAAAGCCAAGCACTTAATATGAAGTCATTTGCCACTAAAATGCATGGCATGTGACAGATTCAGTTACCAGGGTAATCAAGAAAGAGTTTCTGATACTAAGTCCGCATTATTCCATAACAATTTTAAATTGATACTCCCCAATAGTATTGCCTGGATTGATTTGTAATTTCCCGTCAAACACAAAGGATTGATTTTAAGGCCTACAGATTTATCTTACCCACATTACCCTATTTAAATACGAAAAATTTGGTTTCATTTGACTTATTTCGAGTCGATATCTCTGAATTTTAAAGTGTAACACGATATCCACCAAGTCCTTGTAAGCTTTTATTAATCTTTAGGTTATTTTTAATTCGATTGTTGTACATACAGCATCCATTTCAAAAGAAATTTAAGAATTTCAAGCGTACCTATAGTGCATCAAATATTAAGTAAATAAATTCCAAAGTTTAAATTCATCGTAACTTACTTACACAGACTAGTATTCATACGTGAAAATTTTAAATTTCAAACTTCGAATAAGTTATTTCAACTATTAATCTTCTAATTACCTTTCGTATATTTAGCTCCAATCATAAAACAATAACATTCTTTTTTAAATTTTTTTATTTTTTTCTTTACAGTATTTATTTGGATTAAATCAATATTCTTTTTAAAAACTTTTTTAAAATTTTCTAACAAAAAATAGATTTTTCAAGTATGAAATATTTTTTCCACTCTATATTTTTTAAAGAAATAAAATAAAAAATTCATATAAAAATGCATGAATGATTGCATTTTATTGGCATTTTAAAAACTTAAATTTAATACAAGATAAACATAACAAGGTAAAAATTAGACGGTGTATTAAGTTTTACACTTGCTATTCAGTCTTGGTTTTTCATAAATTCCAGTTCAAGCAAACAAAAAAAACTTAGTTCACTTTTTTTAAGCGTAATAAAAAATGAAGAGAGCCATGGCAAAATATAATTCCTGGAATGCTAAACAGTTTATAATAAAAAATTCTTCAAATACTTCAGAATTATGTCCAAACATTTTTTTTCTTTTCTAATAAAAAATTAAGCTAGGTATTAATTTATGAGTGTCGTTTAAAACCAGAAAGCCCTGTATATATTATATATTTTTTTAATTTTCTTTCAAAAAAACTTTTCCCTTTTGCTACGAGCTTCATGTTTCATAAGAAACAAGCCAACTGGAAAATCGTCTCAAAACTTCGAAGCGAAATAATTTCTTTTGTGCTTCTTATTATTTATTTATTCATTTATTTATTAATTTTTTTGTTGGTATTTGTTAGTTTTTGTCCCAAGTAATGTTGTAATATATTTGATTTTTAAAATTTCTGTTCCTTTAAATAGAATTAAAAATATTAATTTTTGTAGTTTTTTTTTTATTTTAATAACCCAAGGAATATCAGTCTTGCAATTGAATGACATTATTTGTAAAAAATAAATGCTAATAAAACTGTTTTGTCAATTCTCGTAGAGTAATCCAGTTTGAACTGATGCGAGTATGCATATTTTATTATTTATTGTTGCTGGGAGCCTGACGGCCGAGTGGCTAGCGCTTGGTACCAAGGGTTTCTGGTTCGGCGGTGCCATGGATTTTTTCTAGAGGTTCGAATCTTCTTTAACCCGTAGGTCTCAGTCTAATATGATCGCAGAGCGTAACAGGGGTAGTGTTACTTGCACCCGAAGCATATCTTCAAGCTACACGTGCCTCTTGGCAGTGCTAAATGTGTAACGTCGGAGCAGCCCTTTACTTATGGCATAACGATAACTGTCTAGTATTTGCCAGCAACAATAGAAAAAAATTATTATCATTGTTTTCTTCAAAAACCAAGAGCTTAATATGAGGTTATTTGCCACTAAAATGCATGAAATGACAGATTCAGCGTTACTAGGGTGATCACGAAAGGAATTCTGATACTAAACCGTTATTCCATCGCCATTAATACTCAAAGCAGTATTCTCTGGAGAAGTGTGCTTTCCCCTCAAACTCAAAGGATTCTTTTTAGCCTGTTAAATTTATCGCATTCACCCCAGTGAAATACGGAAAATTTAGTTTCGTCTTCGTCTTGTTTCAAGTCGAGATCTTTGAATGAAAGTGTAACGCGATATCCACGTATGGATCCTTGTAATCTTTTGTTAATCTTTCAGGTCATTTTTAATTTGATATTTGTACATACAGCATCCCTTTCAAAAGAAATTTAGGAATTTCAAACGTGCCTACAGTGAATCAAATATTAAGTAAATAAATTCCAAAGTTTAAATTTATTGAAACTTACTTTTCATACATGAAAATTTGAAATTTTAGACTTTGAATTCTTTTATTACAACTATTAATCTATTAAATTTTCAGTACGAAATATTTTTTTCCACTATTATTTTTTAAAAAATTAATTCATATTATTTCAAATGAAAAAAAGGCATGCGAATGATTGCATTTATTGGCATTTTTAAAACTTAACTTTAATAAGATAAACATAATAGGGTAGAAAACAATTATACGGTGCATTAAGTTTTACAATTTGTGATTCAGTCTTGGTTTTTAATAAATTCCAGTTCAAACAAACAAACAAAAAAACAACTTAGTTCACATTTTAAGAGTAATAAATTAAGAGCGTATGTATCCATGGCGAAATATAATCCCTGGAATGCTAAACAATTTAGAATAAAAATTATTCACGTACTCCATGAAAATGTCAGCATTTTTTTTTTCATTTTTTCTAATAAAAATTTAAGCTGGGTATTAATTTATGAGCGACGCTTAAAACCAGAAAGCCATATATATATATATATATATATATATTTTTAAATTTTTCTTGCCAAAACAAAAACTGTTCCCTTCTACTATGCTCTTCATGTTTCATTAGAAGCAAGCCAACTGAAAAATCGTCTTCAAAACTCGAAGGGAAATAATTTCTTTTGTGCTTCTTATTATTTATTTATTAATTTTTTTTTGTTAGTATTTGTTAGTTTTTGTCCACCAAATTTTTTTAAATATTTGATTTTTTAAAATTTTTATTCTTTTAAATGGAACTGAAAAATATTAATTTTTTGTAGTATTTTTTCTTTTTAATAACGCAAGGAATATCAGTTCTTGCAATTTAATTTAGTTATTTGTAAAATTCCATAGACTTAAAACTGTGTTTAGTCAATATTTATTAACAGCAATCCAATCTGAACTGATGCCAGGATGCGTATTTATCATTTTGGTGTTATTGCTTTCTTCAAATGCCAAGCATTTAATATGAAGTTATTTGCCACTAAAATACATGAAATGTAGCAAAATTCAGCGTTACCACGAAGATCAAGAAAGGGTTTCTGATACTAGTCCCATTGATCCATAAATAAATAAACAATGTATATATATATTCTAATGGGTTGACAAAAATGGGGCGTGATAAAGCTGGCATGGCATTCCTGCTAGCACAGTAGTAGTGAACGTTATTGTTAATTGAATATGATGGTGTTAAAATGCCATTTCCATTGAGCTTCGAATCAGTATCGTTTGTCTCACAAAAAGTATGTAGAAGTGAAGTCTTTTTAGAAGATTTACACCGTAATTGGAAGGGTGAACCTTCCAAAATGCTGGGACAAATGCAGACCGATGCAGCGTTCCTCACTTGAAAATGAAAAGATATTAAAATGCAAATGTAATCCATTTACAAAAAAACAAAACTTATATAAAAAATTTTGTCGTAACTGTACAACGAATTCATAGAATCAAATTTTTGCCACTCAATAAAATCTACCCATTATAGAAAATCTTTAAAGAGGTAGAAAGCAAAGCACTTTAGAGAGGGTGGGGTGTATTTTTCCATCTTCTGTTACCTTAATCTACTACCTGTCAATGAAATGGATCTTTCAAAAGAACAGAACATTGTTTCTTTTCTTTCAAGAGGTAATGATATTCATGTTTCAGTTTTGATATAATATGATGAAACGCTTAGACAATACAGATTCGCAACCCAAAACATGTTTTTCATGCTATTTAAAAAAAAGCAATAATGAAGTCTTCACATTTCATGACATAAATATTCCAATAAAGCAAACAAAAACGTTATAAAAAACTCCATATACAAATCACTGAGGCAGGGGAATCAAATTTCCCGTCATCACTGTGAAAACGACTTTATTTTTCTTTTAAACCAAAAAAAACAATATCCCTCCAAAAACGATTTGAGGTGAAAGATCCAAAACCATCGATCCCGGACACACAAAAAATGAAGGGTCTGGTGCGAAAAAGTTCTTTAGCCGGAGACATACGACAAATGCAGTGGTTCCGCCGTCGTCCAAAAGAAATGGCTCATAACGCCGGCCTCTAAATGTTTCTTGGATGCTTTGAGTGACGCCAGCAAAAAAAAAAAAGGAAATTAAAACATCACCTGATTTTTTTTTATTCTCTTTAGGAAAATGAAAAAAAAATTTCAAAAAAGAGTTCAAAATCGAGTCTAAATTATTGTCGCATGCGTCCTTTTAGGAAAGGGTCGTAAAAGTGTTATGCTTCTGGCATCCGGGTGTATGGATTCTGAAATGGTGGACATTTGTCAGCCGAGATGGATCTTTCAAAGGGAAGAAAATTGTTTCTGTTTTTTATTCGGTTATTTTTAAAAGAAACAACTTTATTAAATGCATAAAATATACAGATTTGCAACCCAGAAATGTGTTTTTCGCCCTTTTTTTACTAGATAAAACTGCTTTCTGACCTGCTTTGTTACACTGTGTTGTTGATACATCGCGCATTTTGGTTGGTGTCAGATAACCAATCTAATATATATTTCAAATTCTATAGTTTTTTCTTGCGTTAATGTAAGAAATGTTTATCCGCAAGTTGTTTTTGAAGATTTCATTATTAATTTTTTGTATCACTTGAAAGAAGAGTTTGTAGAAGTTTTAATCTTTATTGATGAATAGTTAAAACTTCCGTGGTTCGCACATTATAAGAGGCATGCCTATTAAAGAATATCTTATTTCCGTGATTGATTACGTTGGTGGAAATTTAAATACTTGCCAATTTTATGAACTATCATACCTTTTAATTATCACTATAATTTTATAACATACTCGTAAATCTAAGTAAAAGGACATATTTTTCCAGATCTCATAACTGTACTTCAGTGCAATCACAGAACTTCTGACAAAGTAATTGTGAGTCCATCTAACATGATACCAGTTAAAACCATCAAGCCTCCACTTAAGCAGTGATCTTTTTTTTTCTCGTATGTTGGAGAACAAGTAGAGGGTGTATGCTTCTGACCAGACGAATGTACGTCCATTATCAGTAGTTAAGTTGAATCTAATTTCATTAGTAAATAATAATAAACATTTTTGCTACTGTCAATAAAAGTTACCTATTATAGAAAATATTTAATGAGGTTGGAAACAAACACTACTAGAGAGGATGGGGTGTATTTTCCTTCTTCTACCTCAATCTGCTACTTGTCAAATAAAATAGATCTTTCAAACAACAGAATACTGTTTCCTTTTTTTTTTTTTCAAGGGGTAATGCTATCCATGCTTCAGTTTTTGGTATAATAAGATGAAACGCTTAGATAATACAGATTCGCAACCAAAACTTGTTTTTCATGTTCTTTTTCAAAATAATAATGATAATAATAAAGTCTTCTACATTTCATGATATAAATATTAAAATAAATCAAAAACGTTTTTAAAAAAATCAGTACACAAATCACTGAGGGAGGGGAATCAAATTGCCCGTCAACCTTACAAAAACGACTTTATTTTTTTTTTAAAGTAAAAAAAAAAAAAAATCCCGCCAAAAACGATTTGAGGTGAAAGATCCAAAACCATCGATCCCGGACGCACAACAATGAAGGAGAGAGCCTGAGACATCCGAGAAATGCAGTAGTTCCTGCGTCGTCCAGAAAAATGCCTCATAACGCTGGCTTCCTAAATGTTTCGTGGATGCTTTGGAGAGACGCCAGCAAAAAAAGTAAATTGAAACATCGCAGGATTTTTTTTTTTTTCTTCGGGAAATGGGAAAAAGAGTTCAAAATGGAATCTAAATTATTGTCGCATGTGTCCTTTTAGGAAAGGGTCGCAAAAAAAGTGTTATGCTTCTGACATCCGTGGTGTATCGAGTCTGAAATGGTGAACATTTGTCAACCGAGATGGATCTTTCAAAGTGAAGACATATTTTGGATTTTTTTTTTTACTTGATTATTTTTAAACGAAGCAACTTTATTAAATGCATGAAAAAATGCAGATTTGCAACCCAAAATGTGTTTTTCACTCTCTTCACTTCACTTTCACTCTCTGATTTCTGTCCTGTTTTATTAAGTTGTGTTGTTGATGCATCGCATATTTTGGTTGGTGGTAAGGCATCCAATCTAATACATATTTTAAATTCTAAAGCATTTTACTTGTGTAAATGTAAGAACTAGTTATCCACATGTTGTAGTGAAGATTTCATTATTAATTTTGGGTATCACTTGAGGAAAAAGAGTTTGTAGAAGTCTTAAACTTTTATGATGGATAGCTAAAAACTTCTGTGGTTTGCACATTATAAGAGACATGCCTATTAAAGAATTCCTTATATTCGTGATCGATTAAGCTGATGGAAGTTTATACGCTTTCCCGTTTTATGAACTAGACATACCATTTAATTATCACTATAATTTTATGCATACTCGTAGATCTAAGTAAAAGGACGAGATTTCGCCAATTTTATGCCATACTAGTAACTACGAGTAAAATGGCCTGGTCGCCCAAGATCTCATGTCTATATTTCAGTGCAATCCCAGAACTTGACAAAGAAACTGTGAGTCCGTCTAATATGATACCAGCTAAAACCATCAAGCATCCATCCTCGCAGTGATCTTTTTTCTCGTATGTTGGAGAACCGATAGCGAGTGTGTGCTTCTCCAGAAGAATATAAGTCCATTATCAGTATTTAAGTTGAATCTAATTTCATCAGTAAATAAAAAAAAATTTTTGCCATTTTCAATAAAATTTACCCATTATAGAAGATTTTTAATGAGGGTGGAAACAAACACTACTAGAGAGGCTGGGGTGCATATTTACATTTTCTGTTACCTAAATCTACTACTTGTGTCGCATGTGTCCTTTTTAGGAAAGGGTCGTAAAAAAAGTGTTATGCTTCTGGCATCTGTGTGCATAGAGTCTGAAATGGCTGAACATTTGTCAACTGAGATGGATCTTTCAAAGGGAGAAAATTGTTTCGTTTTTTATTTATTATTTGTTTATTTTTTAAAGAAGCACCTTTATTAAATGCATAAAAATACAGATTTGCAACTCCAAAATGTGTTTTCAGACCTCTTTACTAGATAGAACTGCATTCTGGTCTGTTTTGTTGCATTGTGTAGTTGATACATCACACATTATGGTTGGTGGTCAGATAACCAATCTAACTCTAAATTCTATAGATTTGTGCTTGCGTTAATGGAAGAAATAGTTATCCACATGTTGTTCTGTAGATTTCATTATTAATTTTGTGTTTCACGTGAAAAAAGAGTTTGTAGCTTTTAATCTTTATAGATAGATAGTTAAAACTTCCGTGGTCCGCTCATTATAAGAGACATGCCTATTAAAGAATTCCTTATATTCCTGAATGATTACGCTGGTGGAAATTTAAATGCTTACCAATTTTATGAACTAGCATACCTTTCAATTATCACTATAATTTTATAACATACTCGTAAATCTAAGTAAAAGGACATATTTTTCCAGATCTCATATCTGTACTAGTGCAATCACAGAACTTCTGATAAAGTAACTGTGAGTCCATCTAACATGATACCAGTTAAAACATTCAAGCCTCCACTCCGGCAGTGATCTGTTTTCTCGTATGTTAGAGAACAGGTAGCGGGTGTGTGCTTCTCTCCAGAAGAATGTACTCCCATTATCAGTAGTTAAGTTGAATCGAATTTCATCAATGAATAAAAAAAAAGCTTTTTTTGCTACTGTCAATAAAATTTACCCATTATAGAAAAGTTTTAATGAGGTTAGAAACAATATTTGAATTGTGTAACAATATGTGAAAACAATATGTGAAAAATGTGAAGGGAAACAATATGTGAATGTTATATAATGATGTGAATATGGATGGAAATGAAAACAATATGTGAATGTTATATAATGATGTGAATATGGATGGAAATGAAAACAATATGTGAATGAAATATAATGATGTGAATATGGATGTAAATGGAAACAATATGTGAATTTAAACTCCTAAAACAAAATTTCTATAAGGACCTATTAAAAAATATTGCAATGGAAATCCACCTACTCTTTGGTACAGGGATTTTCAAAACAAAAACTTGCCTTTAAAGCAGTTTGATTAAAAATCTAAATCTCTCATCTGTTGCAAGCAAAAGTAATAGTAAAAGATACCAGGAACATTTGCAAATAGCACATTTTTGTAAATAGTTAAATATGGCAAGTTGAAAGCAGGAGAATAATTACCCATGTAACTAACTGATTGTGAAATTATTATATCTCTTCATTGAATATTCAATAATAATTTTTAATATGCACATGTCAAGTCATTTTCTTTGATTAGATTTTCTTAAAGGCCTTTGTTGAGGTCTGATGGATGAGTGACTAGCACTCGGGGACATAGATTTCGGGTTCCAGTCCTGGTAGTGCCATGGATGTTTGTAGTGATTCAGAATCCACTTTAAACCGTAGAACACGGTATAATAAGACTGTAAAGCGTTAGGTGTAAGGCTGAACACCCTACCCCGTAAAAAGAAAAAAACAACTAATGTCTCCAAATCTGTAAGTAGGCATACGGCTGTGGCGCAGCATGGGGATGTTTCGCCACTGATGATGATGAGGTTTTTCTTAACTGCATCAAGAAAAATCAACCATCCACCATTGCCAAAACCATTCTAAAATATAGCAAACTTTGCCTATTTTTATAAATTACAAATTTTTACTTTATGTATTACTATTATTATCATTATAGTAATACATATATATGTATTTTAAAGCATTTTTCATAATAAATCAGAAAATTAAAACCATTTAAAGAACAAATAATCAGTTCTACACTTCAATCAGCAGTATGATCTCCCACTAATTTCTCTTTGCTGTGTTTGTTAAAAAAAAGTCAGTTGATAAAGTGACTTTAAGGCCACCAGTGGAATTGGGCATACGCCTTACTAATTATTAACACGAACTACCAAAGATCCGAGATGCGGAAACACATACACACGCATATATATGCATATATATATATACACTCATATATATATATATATATACACAGTATGTCTCTCGGACGATGGAATACAGGCCTTACAATGCCTAGGCATGCTGAGTATCAAATTATCAATCTGATCTTGGGGAATATTACACCATTCATCAAGCAATGCCCTCCGAAGTTCCGGTTGATAGGTGGGGGGGGTTGACGGGCCGCAATTCGTCGGCCAAGCATATCCCATGCTCTATTGGATTCAAGTCCGGTGAGTATGCTGGCCAATCCATACGGGTGTCATCCTCCAATTGAAGGCATTCGTCTGCAATGTTTGCACGGTGAGGACGGGCGTTGTCATCCATAAACAGAAATTCAGCACCCATGGCGCCCCCGAAACAAACGTACATGTTGTTCCAGAATGACATCCCGATAGATGTGGCCTGTCATCGTTACACTCTGAACATGCAGGCTCAGTTCTGGAACCAAGAATACCCTCCCCAAACGAGCCATCCTGCACCATCGTAACGGTGTCGTTCAATGGTGTTCTCTTGGCGGTAACGGGTACCTGGCGCTCACCATATGAAAGTCCGGCGAGAATCAGACTGCAAACTAAACCTGGACTCGTCGGAAAACATCACACCAGACCACTGTTGCGGTGTCCACAATGCATGCTCTCTACCCAGGTTAATCGCAGGCGACAGTGAGTTGCGGTAAGTGGAACACATCTGACAGGTCTACGAGCATATAGACCAATGTGCCCTAAGCGTCTGTACACGGTCTGTCTTGAAACTGTCGTACCGGTAGCTGAAGAAAGCTGGCGAGACATGTCTGATGCTGTGCTCCGTCTGTTTCTTTTGGCAGTAACTGCTAAATACCGGTCCTTATTCGGCGTTGTAACTCGGGGGCGACCTGTTCTGTAACATCTACTCACATTACCATCATCTTGGAATCGTTGCCAAAGCCTGGAGATGACACTCTGGGCGATTCCAAGTTCCTCGGCTACTTCCAGCTGGGTACGTCTGCATTCCAGTCGTCCGATACCCTACCACGTAAAAAAAATCATCCAAATGCTTCCTTTGTGCCATAATTATGCGGTTATTGCACTGAAAGGCTTTTAAAGCACTTGTGAACAATTTTACTTCTTTGCCACCATTCCTTATATACCCCTCTCTTACACTCTCTCGTCATTGTGACGTACTATCCTATATTGCATATTCTTGTTCAAGATGTGTGTGATAATTCTACAGGTGAAATTTTTATTTTAGAGTTGATTTTAGAGTTTATTTTAGAGATCGCTTGTCAAATGGCAAGCTTCAAACTAAATTTTCTTAACTTAAAATATCTTCCATGAGCCACATTTTCTCAACATAAGCCAATTTTTTACAAAATATGAACATATATTTTTATGTATCATATGTGCTCTCTATTTCTTTGTCTTGGCGTAATTTGAAAAGTAAATGCTTTGTTTCTGTAAGCATTTTGTATTTTCTTAAATCGCAGGTACATTATTTTTTATATGCTAAACATCGGTTGTTCTCGTAAACAACTGATATATGCTACAAACAACCCACCAACAGGTGACGAAATAAGGACCTTACCTTCCTAGAGGCCTTATGGGCGTAATTGTTCTGCATTTTCATTTTGAATGGGAAAAACCCAGAAAGCTTTCATCAGGAAACCTGATGATTGATATATGCCTTGTAACGATTGCCATCAAGTCACCTTGTTTCTGAAAGCAGTGGCTTCAACAGAGGCTGCCAGCGTATTTGATTGGTCATACGTCTTGTGCACAATTTAGGTAAACCGGCCCGAATCTACGGCCAGGATTCGAACCATAAGCATTTGGTGCTTTTAGGTTCAAATCCTGCCGATGGCATGGATGTTTGTTAGTGGTTCTGAAATCCCGTTAAACTGTGGTAGGTCTCGGTGTCTCTTAAATAATACCTACATTATTTTTTATATGTTAAGCATCAATTGCCCTTGTCAATTGTTTGTGAACAACCCACTAACAGGTGAGGAAATAAAGATGATGATAAAGATGAAATAAGAATCGTGCTTTCCGGGAGGAGCTTTAGGCTTAATTGTTGTAAATGTTTAATTTGGAATCGGAAAAAAAAAACAGAAAACTTTTATCAGGAAGCCTGATGATCGATATATACCTTGTCACAATTGCCATAAAGTTGCCTTGTTTCTGAAAAAGGGACTGCAACAGCCCTTACCAACTTATTCGAGCATTAAAACTCCTACATGATTGCTGCACAAGTTTTACAAGGCCACACAGAATATTCTTTTCTAATTTAAACATATTTTTTTCATAAGATTTGCTTTAAAAAATTTGCAATCGGAACTAATATGCAGATTTAATAACATGAACAAAAAAATCTTTTTTTTTTTTCGATCATTCAAGCATTAATGTTTAAAAAATGTCAAGAAATTTGGTAAAAGACGTTATAGTATAAAAGTTTTTTTAAAGTACATTTCTGAAAAAATAATAATACAACCACGCATGTATTTGTAAATTTAAAAAAAAAATTTACATTTTTGTACAGGATGTTTTTATAAAAATCACTTTTTTTTTTTTTTTGTTTGTATCTCCTTTACATTTTTATTTCTTTTGAACTATTTTATTAAGAAAAAAACATTTTCTTTAAAAAAAAAATCTGTACTTCTTAATCAAAGGATTTTCACAAAAATAAGAATGTAAAATATTTTTTTTAAATAAATATTTTTTAACAAGAAAATTAAAGGACTGAGAAGAATAAAAACTAAATCCTACCCAACATTTTCAAAACTTATTTCTTTTGTTTAGTTTTCTCTAATTAACTGTATTCACAATACCTCAAAGAACGATTTTTAAAATATTTTAAAATGAATACGTTTAATTAATTTCTTATATGGATTCCTTTTTTTAATTAATAAATATTCTCTGATATCTTTAACAAATTAAGATGATTGTTTTTATAAATCCACTGATGATTCTGAAAATATACTAATTATTTTTGGAAATGAAAATGAAATTTGGAAACATAACTTCGACGAAAAATACAAGTTTCTTTAATTAAAGAATTATCTTTTTATATTTATGATGTTAAAAAACTTAAATAAATTTATTTAAAAATAAAAAATAATATCTAAATAAATGTTTTTAATATTTAAAAATATTTTGGATAATATTTTTTAAACTAATGCTTCGTTAAATGTCAAATGATATATAAAATTTTTTTATTGTCTCTTTTTATGTTCATAATATTTAAGAAATATTAATGTTTAATTCTAGGAGGATAGTTGCACACGTGCTCATTGAAGTACTGAGCCAGGCTTTAAAAATATTAAGATAGAAATATATCATTCTAACTGTTATATTTTTTATTTTGCTTTTAATTTATAATTCTGCACTTAAGATTATTTATGAAATAATGAATAACTCTTTAGATCATTTTATATATTTTGCCTTATTTTAATCTGAATAAAAACTTAATTTCTGTTAAAACTGAATTGAAATAATCCAAAGAGAAAAATATTCTTGAATACTGGAATAAAAACTCTTTAATAAATTGAAAACGACGTAAACTTTATTTTTTGTTAAAGATTTTTTATCATAATTTTCTATTGTAAAATTTCTATTTTTGATAAAAATCGATATTCAAATTCCTTGCAGAGCCCTTTAACCTGAAATTAATTACGTTTACGTTTCACTAATACTGCAAGACCTCCGCAACTAATTACGCTCAACGACAAATAACGCCCTTCCATATATAATACCCATTTCTAGAAGATGATTTCGTTGAAACGTAGTTCAATATTTAAGGAAAACTCCATGCAACACAATCTGATTATTTTAAAAATTCCCCTTGCAGAAATGAAGATAATATATTTCACATTATATCGCCATATTGTCCATTTAAATAATCATTATAACGTGTTTGATCAATTAACAGAGTTTTAAAATCGGCAGAATTTTAAATTTAATTAAGGATTTATTTTTTCATTATTTTACTCTTTAACTATATGAGTTATAAACTTACATGATTTATCGATTGTGTACTGTAAAGTCTAGGCCTGTATTTAGACCTATATATATATATATATATATATATACAAATAATGAACTCTGGATTTATATGAAGACATGAAAAAATAAAATGAATTTTTTCTCACAAGTGTGCGTTTAAATCACAAGTACAGTTTACTCCAGGGTCTGAGATTTTCAAAGTTCTCAAGTCTACGTCGAATCTAATTGACTGGTCTGGAGGTAGACCTTAATTGCACACGTCGTGATAAACGAAATCACAAGGGGTTCACTTTGTAAAACAGGCTGAAATTCTGGCCTATTCAGTCACTTCCGGAAAAAAGAAAAATTAATTTCTGATCGACTCGTGGCAGAACTCTCCCTCTTCTTCACCAAAAAACTCCTTTAACACAATCCATCAAGAGAGAGTGGGTCAGCTTCCCTCATTTCTCATTCGAGTAGACATTTCTAAGCTCGTAGTCTATCACCAATCACGATGGAACAACTCATGATATATATAGTTCATATTCCATCTGCAGTTGTTTCGGCATGTGAAGGTCGAACAGACATTCACTAATTTCGTAAGTCGTATTATACATGATATCGAATATCTGCTATCAGATTTGATTAACAGGTTGTTCTCATTAGTATAAATGTATGTAAAAAATGCATGTAATATAACTGCCCACAATATTGTTTGTCTGCTGTCAAATTTGAACTGCTGTCAGGTATTTTTATTTCACTAGAATTTAAAATAACACATTTCAAATCATCTTTTAAATCGATTTATACTAATGACGATTAACCAATTCTAAGGCTTGATGGCCTGGTGACTAGCGCCCTGGCACTCGGTTTCACAAGTTTTGGGTTGGTGTCCCAGAGGGAGTCAATTTTAAACCGTAGGTGTCGGTGTAATACTGTAGGACTGGTCTAATACTAGGTTACTGTAGGACTGCCAACCCAATTCCGTAAAAAGAAAATATCTCATGTTTCGGAATCTGCCAGTAGACAAACGTCCTGGCGCACCAAAGGAAGACTGTTGAGCCATTGAAGGAGAACCAATGCTAAAAATTTTCGATTAAAGATCAAGAGCGGTCTTGGTGATTCCCAAAAGATTCTAATCAAAAGCTCGGTTTGAAGATTGGAACACAATCTAATTGAAAATTAGCCCATTTAGTTGATTAAAACATCCAACTAGTGCCTAAGAAAGTTCCAAGGTACTGCCTATGCATGTTCAAAAATACTGCCATACTAAGGTATATTCTGATACAGGTAGTGTCATAGATATCTGATTCGCCTAAATTTTTAACGGCACAATTCCTATCAATAGGGTTGATTCGTATTGTGGTAGCCAAACAACCTTTGTGTGTTCATGGACTTTGTGTCCTCGCAATGGAAAAGCTTTTGGTCCATTATTGTTTTTAAAAAAATAATATTATTTTCATTATGCCTTTCTGTCGCGTAATTCATAAAACAAGAGATTTTTACCAATCGAGAAGAGTTGCGTATCTACTTTCATCAAGTAAGTCTGTTCATTTGATTCTTCAACGCGTAACTGAATTGACAGCCGAATAAATAGAGACATGAAAAAAAGAAGAAAAAAAAACCCGAGCCAACTCCATCGCTACGAAAAAGTCTATCCCAAAAAATGCGAAAGAACAAATCATGAGTTCAATTTTCTCTCCACATCATGTCGTTGGGCGAAATTCCCGGCGCCAATATTATCGAAAGAATTTGAGAACTGGGAGCAGGTGGCGTTTAAAAAAAAAAATAATAATAAAAGCCTCGGTGTTTTTGAAAGCCATTCCACGACCAATAAGATGGGGAGATGATTTTCTTTCTATGAGTCTGAGGTGTTTGGCTTGGAAGTGCGAAAAAAAGGCTGCCATTTTGAAAAGCAGTTGAACTTCTTGGCTTTTTATTTTTATCATTTTATTATTGTGCTCTGCCTCGCTAAAATGGCGTATGATGAACTGATTCGTGACAATAAAAAAAAAAAGAATGTTTTTCATTAAAAGAACAAAAGTGCTATAAAAATTGTATGCACCCAAAATATTGGCACATGCGTAAAATGATATTTA
>BPLR01004593.1:0-87788 GCA_021605095.1 Caerostris extrusa | reverse complement strand
ACTTGCTTTTATTTATTATGCTTTAATGCGGTTCTTTTATATTAAACCTTTAAATATATATATAAATTGAGGAAAGTATTTTCGGTTATAATTTGTTTTATCATAAGCTGCTCTTGTTTTACATCTTGTTAAATTCCATGCTGAATGGCCGAGCATTCGAAGCATGCCTGTTGACGCCGAGTGCGTCTAGGAACTCTACGATGCTCGGTGTCACATGTTTCGGGTTCGAGTCGCGCCGGTGCCATGCATGCTTGCAGCTTTTGGAATCCACTGTAAGTCGTGGGGTTCCACGATCTAATCCGGATCATAGAGCGCCATCTTGAAGGTTTAATCCGGTCTCAGCTGGTTCCTCACTAAAATGAAGCTGCATACTACACTGAGAGTGACAAAAGTCATGGGATACCTCTTAATATCGTGTCGGCCCTCCTTTCGCCCGGCGAAGTGCAGCAACTCGACGTGGCATGGACTCAACAAGTCGTTGGAAGTCTTCTGCAGGAATATTGAGCCATGCTGTCTCGATAGACGTCCATAATTGTGAAAGCGTTGATGGTGCAGGATTTTGGGCACGAACAGACCTCTCGATGATGTCCCATAAATGCTCGATGGGATTCATGTCGGGCGATCTAGGTGGCCAGATCATTCGTTGGAATTGTCCAGAATGTTCTTCAAACCAATCGCGAACAGTTGTGGCCCGGTGACATGGCGCATTGTCATCCATAAAAATCCCATCGTTGTTTGGGTACATGAAGTCCATGAATGGCTGCAAGTGATCTCCAAGTAGCTGAACATAAGCATTTCCAGTCAATGTTCGGTCCAGTCGCACCAGAGGACCAAGTCCATGCCATGAAAAAACAGCCCACACCATTACGGAGCCACCACCAGCTTGAACAGTGCCTTGCTGACAGTTTGGGTCCATGGCTTCGTGGGGTCTGCGCCACACTCGAGACCCTACCATCAGCTCTTACCAACTGAAATCGTGACTCATCCGGACCAGGCCACGGTTTTCCATTCATCTAGGGACCAACCGATATGCTCACGTGCCCACGAGAGTCGCTGCAAGCGATGTCGTTCTGTCAGTAAAAGGCACTCGAGTCGGTCTTCTGCTGGAATAGCCCAAGAAAGCCAAATTTCTCCGCACAGTTCTAACAGACAAGTCCCTTGTACGTCCCACATTGATTTCTGCGGTTATTTGACGCAGTGTTGCTTGTCTGTTAGAATTTACGACTCTTTGCAGACGTCGCCGGTCTCGGTCGTTAAGTGCAGGCGGTCGACCACTGCGCTGTCCATGGTGGGATGTTATGCCTGAAATTTCATACTCTCGGCACACTCTTGACACAGTGGATCTGGGAATGTTGAATTCCCTAACGATTTCCCGAAATGGCATGACCCATGCGTCTAGCTCCAACTAACATTCCGCGTTCAAAGTCTGTTAATTCCCGTCGTGCGGTCATCATCACGTCAAAACCTCTTCACATGAATAACTTGAACAGAAATGAAAGCTCTGCGAAAGCACTGCGCATTTATACCTGTTCTACGCGATGCTACTGCCATCTGAAAATTTGCATATTGCTATCCCATGACTTTTGTCACTTTCGGTGTATTTTGGAATGGTTTGAAGCGTGTCCTGAAAGATCTCTGCCGCTCTCAAGTTATGATCGGTTGTGATTCTGATTAGAGATGGTTCTGATCAAAAGTGATGTATCCAGTGGAAACATATCTCATGATCTCAGTTTTGAATATTTTGCTTTTTCAGAGTTAATATGATATCAATTTATCAAAAACATTTTTTGCATTTTCATTCGTTATGAAGAAATAAAACATAACATTCATAATTTAATCATTCTTAAGAATCTGCATCAAAGAAACACATGCAACATCTCAATACTGAATCCATTTATAAAGACATACACAACCAACACGTTTAATGAGAGAGTGCGAGAAATATAACATTTACTAATTGATTAAAACAATATATTCATTAAAAATAATGTTATATAACATTCATAGTTCGGACATTCGTTAGAATCTCACATCGAAATACATGCGATATCTCAATACCGAATCCCTCTTATTACAAACTCCACTGTTTAGCACCATTTACTAATTAATTAAAATAATATATATTTATAAAAAATAATGTTACATTTAATATCGCTATGAGGAATAAATATAACATTCATAATTTAACCATTCTTAAGAATCTCAATGTAGATACACAACCACCACTGTCGATGAGAGAGAAAGAACGTGGAAAATAATTAATTAAAGTACTAATTAATTACAATAATATATATTTAAAAAAATAATGTCACATAATATTTAAGAAGAATAAGCATAACAATCCACAATTCAACTATTCGTAAGAATCTCAGAGAAACACATGCCAGGTCTCAATACCGAATCCTTTTATTACAACCACCACTGTTAACGACCGCTGATCCGTTGAACAACCCAGAGAGCTCGTTAGAATGTAAAAGCCTTTGTCTGAACCATCCAAGATGAACGGAAGCCCCTAATACGGACCTGTCAATGGACCAGAGTGAGGCGGATCCATGCAATTATGTCCAGATAGCATTTGGGTGCTTTGAGTGAATTATTTTCCTGAGTTCATCGAATTGCGTTCAGTATGCAGATTGAGAAATCCGAGAATGTGAATTGCAGAGAAGGGATTGTGGACATAAATTATTGCGGGTGTGTATTAAATGCGTCCAGGAGGTCTTTTCCATAATGGAAATGGATGGCGCCGGTTTGTTTTTGGACTTTCGATATGTGTTATGCATTATGTATGGGCGTCTGGAAGAATGCATCGCAACGAAATTTTAGACGAATGTGAAATTATGTTGTGAGTATTGAAGAATCTCTGGTGTAGCTTAAAAATTAGAGCTTTAGTTTTGTAGAGCGTACTTAAAATGATATTTACTAATTAGTTAAAATAAAATATATTCGTCTAAAATAATATTGCATTTAATATCGCTAAGTCCTCTTAGTGTAACATCGAAACATAACATCCAAAATTCAGCAAGTATTAAAATCTCTCATCATAGCACATCTCAATACTGAATCCGTTTATAAAGACATTCACAACCACCACTGATAATGACAGAGCTTGAGGAAAATTACATTTATTCACATTTATTAAAAATGTTACATTTTCTATCGTTATGAGGAATAAACATAACATCCATAATTTAACCATTCTTAAGAAACTGTCATCGTAACGCATACAATAACTCAATGCTGAATACTTTTATAAAGACATGCACAAACACCACTGTTAATGAGAAAGCGTGCGGAAAATATCACTTACCAATTAATTAAATTAATATATATATTCATTAGAAATAATGTTATATAATCGTTAAGAGGAATAAACACAACATCCATAATTCAGCAAGAATCGTAAGAATTCGCAAGAATATCTCATCGAAACACATGCGACATCTCAATACCAAATCCTTTTATTACAACCACCCCCTGTTAACGAGAGGGCGCTGACTTAAAACACTCGTTTATGACGAAATGACGATCAATAAGCAGTCGCTCAACTATCCAGAGAGCTCGTTAGAATCTATCAGCCTGTGTTTGGACAGTCAAGATGAACGGAAGCACAAAATACGTGCCTGCAATGGACCAAAGTGAAGCGATTCTATGCAATGATATCCAGATAGCATTTGGGTGCTTTGAGTGGAATTATTTTCCTGAATTCATCGAATTGCGTCGTCGCGCGTTTAATATGCAGATTGAGCAATCCGAGGAGGACGCGGATGTAGATTGCAGGGAAGGGATTGTGGACATAAATTATTGCGGTTGTTTATTAAATGCGTCCAGGAGGTCTTTTGTATGATGTCAATGGATGGCGCGGTTTGTTTTTAGACTTTCGGTGTGGGTGTTATGCATTTTTGTATGGGTGTTTGGAAGAATAAATCGCAACGAAATTTTAGACGAATGTGAAATTGTGTTATGATTATTGGATAACCTCTGGCTTATTTTAAATTTCAGTGAATAGCTGCATTAATGTCTTTATGTTTTCTGTCTTATTCAAGAGTAATCGTTTCTCTGGCTACAAATAAATATGTTTTCATGGTTTGATTTACTTGTCTCTCTACGGTCAATTTTCTCACACTTTAGGCTAATTAGACCGGGACCTACGCGGGATTCCGAACCACTTACAAACATCCCTACCACTATCAGGATTCAAACCTGAAACCTGTTGTACCAAAAGTAGAGCGCTAGCCAATTGGCCATCAGGGCGCTTATGGTTTAGTTACACACATTTAGATACTTTATTAAACTCTTTTCATTGATAATCATTCTCTAGGTCTTGATGGCCGAGTGACTAGTGCTCTGGAGTTTTGTGCCACAGGTTTCTGGTTCAAATCTCGGTGGTGCTATGAACGTTTGTAGTGGTTCGGAATCCACTTTAAACCGTAGGTCCAATCATTTTTTCAGATGAACCCAGGTTCTTTTTACAAGATGGTCGCCACCGTGTTTGGCGGCATCGTGGTGAACGCACATTGGCAGCATGCATTCGTCAACGTCCTCACCTGGCGTGATGGTATGGTGTGCTATGGGATACACGTCTCGGTCACTTCTTGTTCACATTGACGGGACTTTGAACAGTGCACGTTACATTTGTGATGTGTTACGACTCATGGCTCTATCATTTATTCGAGCTCTACGAAACCCTACGTTTCAGCAGGATAATGGCCACCGTATATTGCCGGTATTGTACGGATCTTCCTTGATGCGGAAAATATTCGGCTGCTGCCATGGCCTGCTCGTTCGCCAGGTCTTTCGCCAATAGAAAACGTCTGGTCCACGATTGCCGTGCGACTGGTTCAGTAGTGACTGGCGGACGGTGGTACGCCAGTCACTACGGTTGATGACCTGTGGCATCGTGTTGAAGATGCATGGAAATCTCTACCTGTAAATGCCATCCAATCTCTACTTGACTCAAAGACCAGGCGCATAAATACTGTTATTACTGCCAAAGGTGGTTGTTCTGTTTATTGATTTCTCGAGATCTATGCTCCCAAATTTTTTGAAAATGTAATCACTGATTATTTCAGTATAATATATTTGTCCAATAAATATAATTTTGTAATCTGCATTTCTTACTGGAGTAGCAATTTTAATGTCCAGTAATGTAATTGAATTTCCATTTTTAATTATTCGGTTTGGAAACAATGCCTCAGTTAGATATTGATTCCAAGGACTGATACCAGGAGTGTACTATGTGCAAAACGTGTTTGCTGTGACAATATGTGTAAAATCAATAACCAGGCTTATTTTGTTGGATGTTTCGGGTTTTCTCCCGGTACACACAAATGCCGGTAGTTATGTCTAAATGCCTCCCAGAAGGCACTGTTCAGTTCTCATCAACTATCGACGGACTGATCGGGGGATAATTAATTAAAATAATATATATATTTATCAAAGATTTATCATCATTAGGAAGATTAAAAATAACATCCATAATTTAACCATTCTTAGCCGCTGATTAACCCAGAGCTCGTCAGAATCTACCAGCCTGTGTTTGGACAGTCCAAGATGAACGGAAGCCCACAATACGTGCCTGTCAATCGACCAGAGTGAGGCGGATCCATGCAATTATATCCAGATAGCATTTGGGTGGTTTGAGTGGAATTATTTTCCTGAGTTCATCGAATTGCGTCGTCGCGCGTTCAGTATGCAGATTGAGCAATCCGAGAATGTGAATTGCAGAGAAGGGATTGTGGACATAAATTATTGCGGTTGTGTGTTAAATACATCCAGGAGGTATTTTGCATAATGTAAATGGATGGCTCCGGTTTGTTTAGACTTTCGGTGTGTGTTATGCATTTGTATGGGCGTTTGGAAGAAGGAATCGTAACGAAATTTTAGATGAAAATGAAATGATGTTATGAGTATTGGAGAACCTCTGGTGTAGCTTAAATTTCAGTGAATAGTCGCATTAATGTGTTTATGTTTTGCGTCTTTTTAAAGAGTAATTGTTTCTCTGATTACAAATAAATATGTCTCCGTGGTATTAGCTTTATTTACATTTTTAGACTTTATTTGTTGGCAATCCATTGGTAATCATTCTCTAGGTTTTGATGGCCGAAAACTAGCACTCTGGTGTTTGGTGCCACTGGGTTCGAGTCCCGAGGGTACGATGGATGTTTGTAGGGGTTTTAAATTTATTTTTAATCCGGACGTCGGTCTAATTTGACTATAGAACTAAGTAATCGTTTCTCTGATTACAAACAAATTTGTCTTATGGTTAAAAGTTTTTGTTACATAACACAGTAAACATAACCCATAATTTAACCATTCGTAAGAATCTCTCATTGTAACAAATACATTTTAATACTGAATCCTTTTTTATTAAAGGAGAACACAAACACCACTGTTAATGAGAGAGCGTGCTGAAAATATCACTTACAAATTAATTAAACAATATATATTCGTGACGAGTAATGTTACATTTACTATCATTAAGAGGAATAAGAATAATATCCATATTTTTAATCATTCTTAAAAATCTTTCAGCGTATCATTCAACATCTCAATACTGAATCATTTTAAAAGGAATACGCAATCACTATTGTTAATCAGTGAGAGTGCGGAAAATAATATTTATTAATTAATCAAACCAATATATATCCATCAAAAATAATGTTACATAATCATTAAAAGGAATAAACATAGTATCCATAATTCAGCGATTCGTAGAATCTTCACAAAAACACATGCAACATCTCAATGCAGAATCCTTTTACCACAACCACCACTTTTAACGAGAGAGAGATCTGACTTAAAACACTCGTTGATGCCGAAATGACGGCCCAATAAGCAGCCGCTGAACGACCCAGAGGTCGTCAGGAACCTACCAGCCTGTATCTGAACAGTCCAAGATGAACGGAAGCCCGTAATACGTGCCTGCCAATGGACCAGAGTGAGGCGGATCTTATGCAATTATATCCAGATAGCGTTTGGGTGCTTTGAGTGGAATTATTTTCCTGAATTCATCGAATTGCGTCGTTTAGTATGTAGATTGAGGACGCGGATGTAGATTGCAGGGTTGATTGTGGACATAAATTATTGCGGTTGTGTATTAAATGCGTCCAGGAGGTCTTCTTTTTGCATATTGTAAATGGATGGCGTCGGTTTGTTTTGGACTCTCGCTGTGTGTTATGCATTTTTTGTATGGGCGTTTGGAAGAATGCATCGTAAAGAAATTTTAGGCGATTGTGAAAATTGTGTTATGATTATTGGAGAACCTCTGCTGTAGCTTAAATTTCTGTGAATAGTCCAATTAATATCATTATGTTTTCTTTCTTATAATAAAGTAATTGTTTCTCTGACTACAATTAAGTATGTTTTCATGGTTAAAGTTTGGTTTGGTTTGCCCTTCTACTGTCATTTTTTGTGGCTGTTTAGGTTAATTCGGGACCTACATTTTAACGATTCCAATGTTCACCAGTCATATTAGACTTGGAACTATGGTTTAAATCGGATTCCAGAGCCCAGAGCGATAGCCAATTGGCCATCTGGCCGCTCTTTGTTAAAGAATTTAGTTACACATTTTTACCAATTTATTATACTATTTCCGATGGCAATAATACTCTAGATCTTGACAGCCGAGTGACTAACGCTCTGGCGTGCGATGTCAGTGTTTGAGTCCCGGCGGTGCCATGGATGTTTGTAATGGTTCGGAGTCCACTTTAAACCGTAGATCACTGTCTAATATGACTGTGGATCGTTGGGGGGACAACTCTACTGCGTAAAAGAAATCATCTCCTGCCATCGAAATCTGTCAGTAGGTCGAAGGACTTGGGCGACTTTGGATCTGATACGCCAATGAAGAAGAAGAATCATACTCTGTTGTTCTACAAAGGATATAGGATTAGATTTTCAGTCAATTATCTTTGATTTTTGCTTGAATTAGATCATACAAATATCTCTTATTTTACATCAGAGATTGTGCGTTTTACATTGTATACTCGATGACGACAAGGAGATGACAATATTTCTGGGAGGAGTTTGAGAGAAACTCCTCCTATTACGTTTACGAAACTAATAGGAGAAATCCGAAAACAGTCAGTTCAACTATTGATGCAAAGATGCAACCACCACTGCTAATGTGAGTGAGCGCTGAAAATAAAAATTTACGTGTTAATTATAACAATATATATTCGTCAAAAATAAGGCTACATAATCGTTACAAGGAATAAACATACCAACCACAATTCAACCATTTGTAAGAATCTCTCATCGAAACACGTGCAACATCTCAATACCGAATCCTTTTATTACAACCAGCACTGTTAACGAGAGAGAGCTCTGACTTAAAACACTCGTTGATGACGAAATGACGGCCCCTATAAGCAGCGCTGAATGACCCAGAGAGCTCGTTGGAATCTACCAGGCTGTGTTTGGACAGTCCAGGATAAACGGAAGCCCCTAATACGCGCCTGTCGATGGACCAGAGTGTGGCGGATCTATGCAATTACACTCATGTCCATAAATTAAGGATAGTTCAGAATCACACAGATATTGAACTCTAAAATAAAAATTTCAAATGTAGAATTATCACACACATCTTGAAGAAGAATATGCAAATTACAGGAAACCCCCAGATGGCACGGATAGTAGTCACAATGACGAGAGTGTAAGAGAGGGGTATATAAGGAATGGTGGCAAAGTAGTAAAAATTGTTCACAAGCGCTTTAAAGCCTTTCAGTGCAATAACCGCATAGTTATGGCACAAAAGGAAGTATTTGGATGATTTTTTACGTGGTAGAATTATCGGACGACTGGAATGTGGACGTACCCAGCTGGAAGTATCCGTGGAACTTGGAATCGCCCAGAGTGTCATCTCAGGCTTTGGCAACGATTCAAGATGATGGTAATGTGAGTAGATGTTACAGCACAGGTCGCTCCCGAGTTACAACGCCGAATGAGGATCGGCATTGCCCAGTTAATGCCAAAAAAGAAACAGACGGAGCACCACATCAAGACCTGTCTCGCCAGCTCTCTTCAGCTACCGGTACGACAGTTTCAAGGCAGACCGTGTACAGACGCTTAGGGCACATTGGTCTATATGCTCGTAGGCCTGTCAGATGTGTTCCACTTGCCACAACTCCACTGTCGCCTGCGATTAACTGGAGTAGAGAGCATGCATTGTGGACACCGCAACAGTGGTCTTGTGTGATGTTTTCCGACGAGTCAGGTTTAGTTTGCAGTCTGATTCTCGCCGGACTTTTTCGCGTGGAAGAAGCGCCAGGTACCCGTCACCACCAAGAGAACACCATTGAACGACACCGCTACGGTGGTGCAGGATGGCTCGTTTGGGGTGGAATAATTCTTGGTTCCAGAACTGACCTTCATGTTCAGAAGTCTAACGATGTCCAGGCCACATCTATCGGGATGTCATTCTGGAACAACATGTACGTTTGTTTCGGGCGCCATGGTGCTGAATTTCTGTTTATGGATGACAACGCCCGTCCTCACCTTGCAAACATTGTAGACGAATGCCTTCAATTGGAGGATATCACCCGTACGGATTGGCCAGCATACTCACCGGACTTGAATCCAATAGAGCATGTGTGGGATATGTTTGGCCGACGAATTGCAGCCCGTCAACCCCCTCCCACCTGTCAACCAGAACTTCGGAGGGCATTGCTTTGATGAGCGGTGTAATATTCCCCAAGATCACTTGGTAATTTGATACCAGCATGCCTAGCGTTGTAAGGCCTGTATTGCATCGTCCGGGAGACATACCCATATTAACCATCATACTAACCATGTTATACTGTTTTTTGTAAAGAGGTTCGTTTTTGAAAGCCGTTGGCCCAGGGAGTAAAATCGCAATTTTTATAATTATGTCAAACATATAGCATCGTTTTTTCTCTTTGCTTTGTTTAATAAACAGACTTTACAAATAAGTCAAATTTGTTTTGCTTCTGTGTCTTTCTTTTTGCCTGAACTTCATTATCCTTAATTTATGGACATTAGTGTATATTAAGATAGCATTTGGGTGATTTGAGGGAATTATTTTCCTGAGTTCATCGAATTGCGTCGTCGCGCGTTTAATATGCAGATTGAGCAATCCGTGGATGTGAATTGCAGGGAAGGGATTGTGGACATAAATTATTGTCGTAGTGTATTAAATGCGTCCAGGAGGTCTTTTGCATAATGCAAATGGATGGCGCCGGTTCGTTTTAGACTTTCGATGTGTGTGTTATGCATTTTGCATGGTCGTTTGGAAGAATGCATCGTAACGGAATTTTTAGACGAATGTGAAATTGTGTTATGATTATTGGAGAACCTCTGGTGAGGCTTAATTTTCAGTAAATACACTCAACAGCCAAAACATTATGACCACCTGTCAATAACGAGTTGGCCCCACCTTTGGCGCGCAACACAGCTTCAACCCACCTTGGCATGGATGCCACAAGTCCTTGATAGATGGCCGGAGACAGATTGTACCAGATGTTTAAGCAACGGTCACGCAAATCCAAGATATTGTGAATTGGTGGTCTTTGAACTCTAAGCTGCCGTCCCAGGACATCCCAAATGTGTTCTATCGGATTGATATACGGTGAGTTAGGCGTTCAGGACATTAACTGGAATTCAGCATCATGTTCCTGGAACCACTCCAACACAATTTTATCCTTGTGACAAGGAGCGTTGTCCTGTTGGAACATTCCATTTCCAGCTGGAAAAACAGAGGCTATGTAAGGGTGCAACTGGTCCGTAATGATGTTCAGATACCCTGTTGCATTCATGGTCTGCTCTACCACAACCACGGGTCCCAGAGGCGCCCAAGAGAACGTCCCCCAAAGCATAATACCGCCACCACCGGCCTGTGCATGACCTACTGTACATTGAGGGAGCAACTGTTCGCTTGGAAGACGACGTATCTGACACGGCCATCGGCGTGATGAATGATAAACCGTGATTCATCTGACCAGGCAACTCTCTCCCCGTTGATCCATGGACCAGTCACGATGTTCCCGGGCCCAGCGCAGGCGCAGTTGGCGGTGACGCTTGGTCAGCAAAGACACACGAGTGGGATGTTTGCTACGTAACCCCATATCCAACAGTGTTCGCTGAACAGTGTGCTCCGATACTATTCTACTTGGACCTGCATTGTATTGGGCTGTCAGCTGAGCCACTGTCTGGCTCCAGTTTTGCTGCACCATACAAGACAGTCTCCGACGATCTTTTTCTTTGATAGCGTGGGGACGTCCAACACCATGTCGTCTACTGCTGGTTTCACCGTCATTCATCTACTTTGCATAAGTACTAATAACTGTAGATCGCGAACAACCCACGAATCGTGCAGTTTCGGAAATACTTGTTCCGAGCCTTCGAGCCATTACAATCTGCCCTCTACCAAAGTCGCTTAGATCCGCAGCCTTTAACATCACACACAGAAGTAAATGAAACGATGATTCTTCAGACTCTCCAGCAGCAGTTAAATACCACTTCCACCTGATCATGTGCCTTCCACGTCATCCAGGCGAGTTCATTGCAAAATGTAGGGGTGGTCATAATGTTTGGCTTTTGAGTGTAGTCGCATTAATGTCTTTATGTTTAGAAATGTCTTACTTTTATTATAGAGTTATCATTTCTCTGACTACAAATGAATATATTTTTCATGGTGAAGTGTTTTGTTACACACATTTTTATAGTTTGTTAAATTATTATTTTCTTTGGTAAGGTCTTGATGGCCGTATTACTAGGGCTCTGGAGTTTGGTGCCACGGCTTTCAAGTTCAAACTCCGGCGGTGCGATGAATTGGAGAACCTCTGGTGTAATTTCATTGAATAGTTGAGTTATTATAAAGTAATCATTTCAATTTAATCTTATTATAAAAGTAATCATTTCAATTTAATCTTATTATAAAGTAATCATTTCAAATTAATCTTATTATAAAGTAATCATTTCAATTTAATCTTATTATAAAGTTTTTCAATTTAATCTTATTATAAAGTAATCATTTCTTTGACTGCAAATAAATATGTTTTCATGGCTAAAGTGTTTTGTTATAAATATTTTTACACTTTATTTTACTATTTCTTCTGGTATTCGTACTCTAAGTCTGGATGGCCGAAGGGCAGAGCTCTGGTGATTTTTTGGTGGTTCGAATCTACCTTAAACAGTAGGTCCCAGACTAATATGACTGTATAACATAGGTGAGAACGGGCTGTTAAGCACAGGGCTGACAACCCTACTGGTTAAAAAGAAAACGTCTCCTGCCTCGAAATCTGTTTATTGGCAAATGGCCGAAAGAAACATACTCTGTTGTCGTTCTATAAATTATATAGAATTCACTTTTCAGTAACTTATCTGGGAAATGTTTTGTTACAAATAGGCCATACAAATATCTCTTCTCTTTCATAAATGATTTTGAGTTTTATGTAGTATACTCTATGGATGACAAGAAGATGATAATATCTTATGGGAAGAGTTTAAGAGGAACTACTCCTATTACATTTAGGAATCTAATTTAATGTGGTAGATATTTGTAAATGGAGATGCAAATGTCTGTTGCTTTAAATTAAAAAGATTTTAATGATAAAATCTTAATACATTCAATGCATAATGCAAAAAATAATTTTAAATTTATAATGTTAAATTTAAAAATCGATTATGATATTCATTATTATCTGAAAAATATATAAAAGCTTTTGTTTAATACGTTTTAAAAACTTAATAAGATACCTTTATTTTACTATTTGATTAATTAATCATAAATTTTTACACAATTCAAACAATACTTCCGTAATTCTGATTCTTTTTAAAAGGAAAATATTTTAAGGCGATTATTTTTCTTATAACACTTTATGAAATTAAATAATTAATAACATTTCATAAAATTTTCATTTCACATATTACTTAAAAAATTTTTTTGTAGCAAAATGATGTGAAAAATAAATTACTGAAATGTATAAAATCCAATTGCTCATTTCGTATATGTAAAATATGAGAATCTAGATAATCGGCTAAAATTGCATTATTAATTGATGAATTAAAAATTATTTCTGTATTCGAATTTCGACGAAAATAGTTTGCAAAGCAATGGCACCTAACTCAATTTAATTTGCAAGAATTTTAAATTTTATTTCAAACACATCTACCCGGAAAACTTTGATCTAGTTACTTTTGAAAATAAAAACTAATCAGATGGCACCGGGCAAAAATATCGTTTGCAGAGAAAATTCCACTTTACCACCATAAGAATTTCATAAACTTTTGAAATTTGCTTATTAAAGTTGTTTCCCTTAAGAAATAATTTCCTTAAAATTTGTCTGGCAATTCGAATTTTTGTTTTGAAGAAAAGAATTTAATGGAGTTCATCTTGAGTGGGAAAAATATGTAAATTTCGTTCTTCTTCTGAAGAACTAAAAGCTGTAAACGCAAATGACTTCATATCCATTTGTTGTGTCGCCGTAATTACTATTTATGATGGAACGGGAAGAGTGACTCAGTCTGAATGATTCGAATATTTGCATTTATGCAAAGCGATCGGTTCAGCTTCGCTTCATTAATATTTAATTCACATGCAATTTAAATATCATAATAAATCGATTACGTACAAGCAAAGATTCATTGATGTAATATGGCAAAGATGATCTGCTTTGAAAATCTTTAAGCTGGGGAAAAATTAACTTACACGACTTGCATTTAGTTTGTATCCTATTGATTATAGATATAAATTTACTTTTAATTATTGAAAATCTACAGTGGCACACAAAAATTCTTAAATAGATGTATCATTACCATTTAGTGTTAACTATTTGGAAATAATGTATTTTAAAAGCAATAATATATGGAAGAATGTTACTTTTCAAAAGTTCAATTAAGAACAATTAAAATTAATACAAAGTTTAGAGTTGCTTTTCATGCAATTTTATTAACGATGAAGCCATTTTTGTGATTGATAACTGATATTCGACTAATAACTATATTCAATCATCTTTGATGATGATTTAGGATTAGCCAGAGGATTCATTCTGGACCTTTTTAACTGATCCAGATGAATATGACTATTATGACAAGGACTTCTGATTGCTGAATGTGATTGCTGAATTGCCCGACATGCTGATTGCTGAATGTATGTAATGTAATACAAAAGTGTAATGCAATACAATTTATGTCATATAAAAATTATAATAGCTTTTTATACAATTTAATTAATGATATATTCATTTTGGTGATGCTAATAAGTTTCCTGTTCCCCACATTAGTTGATGTCCAATCACTCTTGATGGTGGTTCAGGATTAGCCATTGTCATTCTAGATTTTTTTTGACCCAGATAAACTTTGACTATTACGACAGTGATATCTTCCCGAAGACAACATGCTGGCTGCGGAATGTATGTAACAGGCTTCTGCGTGTATTAGTCAAAAATGATTTAATTGTTGAGGAAGTGTTCTGGTAGATATGCGAGTTGACTGCAGTTTACGATTGTAGGTTGAGACTCTAGTTTATGACTGTAGTTTATAGACTGTACTGTATGCGAATATATATGCGAGTAGAGTATATTTGTAACATTTGCAAGATGTGCAGCAATTTAACCAGGAGTTAGATTTCTTGTATTCTTTCCCTACTATTGATATATATCTATTTTCTTGAGTATGACGTTACTTTCATGCCTTCCGACATGTTTTCGTAGAAAAGGTTTCGTCATCTCAATATTAGCAGTAAAATATAAATTTATAGTATTATCCTGAAACTTTATCACCTTCCCCTCAAATCTTGCAGTTTGAATTTTGGAATAAATAAACAGCTTTTGACCTTGTGCTATCTTTTATAAACATATATTGCCTAACAATGGCGTTAACGTTTATTTTTTTGTTTGTTTTATGAAAACAGTTTTTGCTAATCAGTTGTTTATTAGCGATTGCCATTCCAGAATGCTTAAAATTTTTCCTTAACAACAACTTACATTAACAATTCTTAATCTTAAAAATACTGAAGCAAATGTATTGAAAATCTTAAATAATTTTTTACAATAAATTAAAAATAATTTGATTTTCTATAATCTTTTGCTAATCTTCAACATCAGTCTTGCTACAGCCCTTGAAGGGCCCTGTCCTCCTTCAAGATCACACACCAGATATTTAAACTCCGTAATTCTCTCATAGATCACTCCACCACATTAAAAAAACAATTCTTCACTTTGAATCATATGTTTTCTTTATTTGATACCTCCTTTTTCTCTTCCTAACTAACACTTTGTTTCTCCTTTTTAATGACTAAATATGTGATTAATATCACATATTTAGTTTTTGCGCTTCTATTAAAAAATTAACTTATTTGACAGGTTAACAGTGGATCTTCCTTTTCAAGCCTTTCCTTATTTCATTACAGTTCAGTATTATAATTCTGGATTTTGACCATTGTGGTAGAGTTTGCCAATGTTAACTGAATTAGACTCTAAGTTTCGGATGCATTCCAAGTTTGTTCAACTCTCCATATGAATAGAATTGTAAGCTTGTCTAAATTCAATAAAAAGTTGGTGTATGTCTATATTAAATTTATACATCTTCTCCAAAATGCATCTAAGTACAAAAATTGGTTAACCGTTGAACATTTTTTCTAAAACCATATTGATAATCTCCCAACAAATTAATTGTAATTCCCTATATTCTGCTAATCAGCATATAAAAAACTTGTAAACAACATTTAAGAGGGAAATCCTCGACAATTATTACAAATTGTATTGTCTTATTTCATTAGATTAATTGGACATATTTGATAATTTTAAAAGTAAATGTTCAAATTTTTTCAAAGTTCAGAAACATTTTTGAATTAATTTTTAAAATTCTTTAGTTTTGAAAATTCCATAAAAAAAACATTTTGAAAGAAAGAGAATAGGTTTTTTAAAAAATTGCACAAAAACTTCATTTCTGTGAATCAACAATATACATCAGACACGAAAACAAAGAAGACTTGAGATGATACCTGTTTCGTCATTCTAGATATTGCTTTCAATTTCAAGGAGTTTAAAATAACAAAGATAGTTCTTTGTTCCTTGAGTGTTTTAGAATTCTAAAAAAAAAAAAGATTTGAGATTTTTATTTCTCCGAATTTTTTTTTTATGGACAAGAGTTCCCTGAATAAGAACAAACCATTTTATTCTGAACGAAATGGAATCGAATAATAGTATTTCTGGAAAACGTTAAGAACATTAATGAAATCAAAATATACTACCAAAAGTAAAAACAAAGCCTTTTGAAAGGAAGTATAGAAGAAATAATAAAACAATTTTAATGCATAGTTTTTGGGTTTTACTCCTTTATTTTCTTGTATATTTTTGGAGGAAATGGAGCAATTTTACATTTTATTTTAGATATTAAATTTAAAAAAAAAAGATTTAACAGCTTCTGTCTTACTTTAATATAAAATATATTTTTCTCCTTGCTGTAGGCTATAGTTATAAAATTTTAATCAGCTATTTGAAATGGATAACGAAATTTTAATGTTTTTATTTATATGCTAACAGATAAATTTAAAGCTGCTTCGTTTCAATAAACAATATAATATGTCTTATTTTACTAGTTTGTCGAGAAAAAAATAAGAATGAAAATTGCAAAACAAGGAGTTCAGAAAAAATTCCAAAAAGAAAAAAATGAGCATTTTGTTATTAATACATAAAATAGCAAGCATATAATACGTATTACGTATCCATTGCGTAGATATTGGGTTTTATCTGTTTATAAGAAATAATTGAATTAAAAGTATTTTTTTTTTTATTTTAGTAAGGAAAATATACTTAATATTGAATGATGGTATCTAAAAATATTATATAACTTGACAGATTAATTAGAGAAAATTCCGAGTTATAAGATTTATTATTTGTCAACAGATTGGATCCTGTCTTTTTTTCTATATATATAGATTTATGTTCACTGTTATAGGAAATATTATCCATTTTATTAAACATTTCTTTTGATTCTGCATAACTTTTCTCGATTATATGATTATGATTATGACTCAATTATTTATGATTTGAGTCTTTTTTTCTATATACTTACGTTTATGTTCACTAATATAGGAAACATTATCCATTATATTAGACATTTGTTTTTGTTCCTACCACTTTTTGGACTAATTTTTGTTGTTTGTTCGTTTGGACTAATGAAAGTTCTATTTATTATTATTTTTTTTGTCTTCCCAAACATCTGAATTTATATGCGTTATTTTTTTATTTATTTTTTATTAATTAATAAAAAAAATCGAATAATTAATTTTTAAATAAATTAATAATCTACTTATATTACTTTTTTTCTATCTATCTGTCAATCTGGCAAAAAGCGTCGTCGAATCGTCGTTCCCAAATATTTTTAAAAGTTGCAATAGCCAGTACAGGTTTTTAAAGGAATTATTTAAAAATAAAAACCCTATAATTTATTCCTTTTTTAAAGGGTATGGTCGTCAGCTCTACGACCAACGCTTTATAGTTCATATTGGATCGGGACCTATGGTTTAAAGTGAATACCGAACCACTACAAACATCCATGGCACCTAGCGACAGAGAACTAATCACTTCGCCATCAGGCCCATTTAGTATAAATATTTATCAAAAATATTAATTTATTTCTAATGCAACTGTGTAATTATATGGAGACAGCTAAAATGAGGCTTGATGGCCGAGTGACTAGCGCTCCCTGCTTTTCACAGGTTCCTTTCGATTCTCGGCGGTGCCATGGATGTTTGTAACTGTTCGAATCCTTTAAACCGTAGGTCTGGTCGAATGACTGACGAGCGTTGGACGTAATGCTGAAACCGTAAAAGAGTATTCTGTCTGGTCTTTTTTTTTTCCTTCCTAATGAGCTGACACAGACGTTGGTGTTGATGCCTAATGCTGACAGACGTACTCACTTTGCATCCTGTAAAAAGATAAGCCACACGCGGAGTAACAATGCCCCCACAACGCTCTCGATCTTATTAGATACTTTTAAAGTGGTTCCCAGTAAAACAACCATGGCACCGCCGGGACTCCAAACCCGAAACCTGGTACCGAGCGCCAGAGCGTAAACGTAAACATAATATTCATAATAATATTTCCAACATTATCTAATTTCATTCCTAAAAATTCTCATCGAAACACAAGTCTCAATACAATTTTATATTTAAATAACATATATTCACCAAAAATAATTTTACATTTTACAAGAAATAATATTTTGATTGTCATTATAAAAGAATAAACATAGCATCCTTAATTCCTCTATTCTGAAGAACTTCTCATCGAAACAGATGTAACATCTCAATACAGAATCCTTTTCATAAACACATATACTTACAATCATAATTCTCAACGAGAGAGAACGCAATAACGTCACTTACTAATAAAATAAAATGACATACATTCTAGATATGAGAAAGTTGTCAATTTTCTTTAACTACGTTAGCAGATAATGCTAATAAATAATTAACGGCTAATTTTTTTAACCATTAAATTTAACACCCCTTCATTTTGAAATGCCTGTATAAATTTGTACAACGGATCGTGTTAATTTCAATTGTAGAATAGAACATAAATATCGGGAAATATACCAAGAGAAATGTTACATTTTCACAATATATTTTTTGTATAGAACAATTGCGCCCATTTTATTTATTTATTTATTTTTTTTTTTCATCAACAGAAAATTAAATTATCTAATGCAATATGTAGGACTAAAATAATTAAACAGGCTCTTTTTATTTTGATTTATTATTTTAAAATTTTATATACGAGATATTATTTTTATACAAATTTATTCTTAGGAATTTTTAATCACAATGCATATTAATTCAATAAAAAAAATGATTTATTTATAATTACAGACATAGAAATTCTTTAAAAAGATAAAACATAACATTAATACTAAACAATTTATCATCGTAACACATGAAACATCTCAATACTGAATCCATTTATAAAACAAATGCAACCACCACTGTTAATAAGAAAGCTTGAGGAAATTTACATTTAAAAATTAATTAAAATAATATATGTCTTAATTAAAAATCTTACATTTACTATCGTTACGAGGAATAAACATAACATTCATAATTTAACCATTCTTCGGAACCTCTCACCTTAACACATACTTTTAGTACTGAATCCTTTTATAAAGACCTACACAACCACCACTGCTAATGAAAGAGCGCGAATATAACATTTTCTAATTAATTAAAACAATATATATTCGACAAAAATGTTACATAATCGTTAAGAGGAATAAACGTAACAATCACAATTCAACCATTCGTAAGAATCTCACATCGAAACACATGCAACATCGCAATACTGAATCCTTTTATTACAACCACCACTGTTAACGAGAGAGCTCTGACTTAAAGACACTCGTTGATGACAAAAAATGACGGCTCAATAAACAGCCGCTGAATAACCCAGAGAGCTCGCTGGAATCTACCAGCCTGTGTCTGACAGTCCAAGACGAACGGAGGCCCGTAATACGTGGCTGTCAATGGATCAAAGCGAGGCGGATCTATGCAGTTATATCCAGATAGCATTTGGGTGCTTTGAGTGGAATTATTTTCCTGAGTTCATCGAATTGCGTTTCCTCGCGTGTTTAGTATGTAGATTGAGCAATCCGAGGAGGTGTAGTTGCAGGGAAGGGATTATGGGCATAAATTATTGCGGTCGTGTATTAAATGCGTCCAGGAGGTCTTCTGCATAATGCAAATGGAAGGCGCGGTTTATTTTTAGACTTTGGCGTGTTTGGTATGGGGGTTTGGAAGAATGCATCGCAACGAAATTTTTGACGATTATGAAATGGTGTTATGATTATTGAAGAACTTCGGGTGTAGTTTAATTTTCAGTGAATAGTCGCATTAATGTCTTTTTTTTTTTTATCTACATCAAACATACATAATTTAATCACTCATCGGAACGCATACAACATCTCAATACTGAATTACGTTATTTAAACATACACAACCACCACTGGTAATGAGACAGCATGTGGAAAATAACATTTACTAATGAATTAAAACAATATATATTCATAAGAAAAAATGTAAATTTTCTATCGTTATGAGGAATAAATATAGCATTCCATTAATTTAACCATTCTTAAAAATCTCCCATCGTATCATATATAACATCTCAATACTAAAATCCTTTTGTAAAGACGTATACAACCACCGCTATTAATGAGAGAGCGTGACAAATATAACATTTATTCATAAATTGAAATAATATATGTTTATTTAAAATCTTACATTATCGTTATGATGTATAAATATAACTTCCATAATTCAACCATTCTTAACAATCTCATTGTTGACATACACAACCACGACTGTTAATGAGAGCGCGCGAAAAATAACATTTACAAATTAATTAAACAACATATATTCAAAAATAATGTTGCACATTCGTTAAGAGGGAATAAACATAACATCCATAATTCAGGCATTCGTAAGAATCTCTCTCATTGAAACCTGCAACATCTCAATGTCGAATCCTTTTATTACAACCACCATTGTTGACGAGAGATAGCTGACGGACTTAAAGCACTCGTTGACGAAATGACGGCCCAAAAAGCAGCCACTGAATAACGCAAGAGTTCGTTAGAATCTACCAGCCAGTGTTTGGACAGTCCAAGATGAACGGAAACCCCCTTAATTCGTGCCCTGCCAATGGACCAGTGTGGATCTATGAGGCGGATCCCTGCAGTATGTCCAGATAGCATTTGGGTGCTTTGAGTGGAATTATTTTCCTGCGTTCATCGAATTGCGTCGATGAACCCGGGAAATAGATAGATGAGCAATCCGAGGAGGACGTGGGTACGGGAAGTGATTGTAGACATAAATTATTGCGGTTTGTGTATTAAATGCTTCCAAGGAGGTCTTTTGCATAATGTAAATAGATGGCGCAGTTTGTTTTAGAGTTTCGGCGTGTATATTATGCATTTTGTATGGCCGTTTGGAAGAATGCATCAATGCAATGAAATTTTAGTCGAACGTGAAATGATGATACGAGTATTGGTGAACCCTATGGTGTAACTTAATTTTCAGTGAATAGTCACATTAATGTCTTTATGTTTTCTGTCTTACTATAGAGTAATTGTTTCTCTGACTACAACTAAATATGGTTTCATGGTTTAGTGTTTTGTTTCACACATTTTGTTCTATTAATTTATTTCCATTGATAATCATATTCTAGGTCTTATTGGTAGAGTGACTAAGAGTTCTCGGGTTCGGTGCCGCAGATTTCGGGCTCGAGTCTCGTCGGTAACATGGATGTTTTTAGTGGTTTGGAATCTACCTTAAACCATAGGTCCCAGTCTAATATGACTGTAGAACGTTGGAAGGATAACCTTAATGGGCAAACCCTGTTGGGCATAGGGCTGACAACTCTACATCTCCTGCCTCGAAATTTGCCAGTAGGCAGACAGCCTTTGCCGACCATGGAGCTGTTGCGCCAATGAAGAATAATAATCAGATGTCAACAAATGAATTTTATATCCTATATATATATAATAAATAGTCAAAAATATATTTTATATTTTATATTTTTTTTCCTTTTTTTCAAATGAATTTTATATCCTTTATAGAAATAAAGAATATAAAATTTAGTCAATTATCTGGGAAATATTTTTGCTACGAATAGGCCATACATATATCTCTTCTTTTACATAAGAGATTTTTGCGTTTTTAAGTTGTATAGCTGATGGTCGACGAGGAGATGATAATATCTTCTGGGAGGAGTATAAGTGAAACTCCTATCACTTTTAGTATTCTAATGGGGAGAAAATCCGAAAACAGTCGGTTCAACTATTGATGCAGAATTTCTACATGCTATCAAAATCGTCTTCAAGTCTCAGCACTTCAGAAGGTTGTTACTGAAACTCTAGCTGGTACTGGATTCAAAGCTTCACCCTTTTATAGAGTAACTTGCATTTATTAACATTGAGAATTGAGTCTAGCTAAACATTTCTTTGAATACTGTTTGCGATTTTCAATAAAATTAATTTAGAATGTTCTTAATACATTTGGAGAAGTAGTTTAATCAATAGTTAAACCGTTTAATAGCTAAGTAGTTAAAAATCTGTCAGGCTACTTATTCGTTCTGGATTCATTATTTATTAAAAATGAACAGTTTGTTAAGAAAAACACATGGATCGTGGACATAAAGAAAATGTTTCTTTCTTTCTTTATTTATTTAGACACATTTGTTATATCCCGAAGAGAAATTTAATGAGGCAGACATTTGTAAATGGAGATACAAATACATTAAAATAGAAGTATTTTAATTGATAAAATCTTAATGCATTTGATGCATAATGTAAAAAATAATTTTAAATGTACAATCGTGAAAATAAAAAAAAATCTATTAAGGTATTCGTTATTATCTAAGAATTACAAACAAAACGAGTTTGATTTAATATGTTTGAAACCTTAATAAGATATCTTTATTTTTACAATATGATTAATTAATCATAATTTTTGACATAATTCAAAAACTCTTTCGGAGTTCAGTTCTTTTTTAAACGAAAATATTTTAAGGAAATTATTTTACCTTATAACACTTTATGAAATTAAAGAATTAATAAAATTTCATAAAATCTTACATTTGAATGTATTTGCATATTTCTTAAAATTTTCAGTTTGAGGCAAAATGATACGAAAAATAAATAAATAAATAATAATTAAAACAGAAAACCTGTATTAGAATGTATAAAATAAAATTGCCCATTTCGTTTGTGTAAAATATGATAATTAGATAACATTGAATAATAAATTGATGTTTTAAAAACTATTTCCGCTTTCCAATTTCGGCATTGGGACTGAAGTAGTTGCAAAGCAGTTCATTTACCTAACTCAATTTAACTTGCAAGAATTTCAAATTTTATTCCAAACAAAGCTTCCCGAAACACTTTGATTCAGTTATTTTTAAAAATAAACTAATCAGATGGCAACTGGACAAAATATCGTTTGCAGAGAAAAATTCCACTTCATAAATTTCATACAGAACTTTTGAAAGTCGCTTATTAAAGTTGTTTCGCATAAGAAATAATTTCCTTAAAATTTGTCTGGCAATTCGAATTTTCGTTTTTAAGAAAGAATTTAATGGAGTTCATCTTGAGTATGTAAATTTCGTTCTTCTTCCGGAGAACCAAAGCTGTAAACGCGAATGACTTCATATCCATTTGTTGTGTCGCCGTAATTACTGTTTATGATGGAACGGGAAGAGTGACTCAGTCTGGAACGATTTGAATATTTGCATTTATGCAAAGCGATCGGTTCAGCTTCAGTTCATTAATATTTAACTCTCATGCAATTTAAATATCATAATAAATCGATTACCTACAAGCCAAAGATTCATTGATGTAATAAGGCGAAGATTATTTAGTTTTGAAAACATTAAGATGGGAAAAAATGAACTTATACGTCTTTTAACGATTGCATCTTATTGATCTTACTTATACGATTGCATCTATTGATTATAGGTATAATTTTACTTTTTAATTATAGAAAATCTGCAGTGCCTCACAAGAGTTTTTAAATAGACGCATTTTCATTTTATTTTTAGTTTTCTTTTTAATTATTGTGAATAAATGTATTTGAAAAGCAATAATATAGACAAAGGGATGAATGTTACTTTTCAAAAGAAAAATTTAATTTAATACAAAAATTAGTATTGATTTTTATACAAACTTACACTTCTTTTATACAATGTAAAACACTAATTTTTACAATGTAAAACAATAATTTTATACAATTCAAACTTAGGCAACTTTTATACAATTTTATTAATGATATACTAGCTATACTGCATTAATAATCGATGTTAGCAAGTATCCTGTACTCCACATTAGCTGATATAAAATTACTCTTGCTGGTTGATTCTGTCTTCGCCAGATCTCATTCTGGTCCATTTTAGCTGACCCAGATGAATATGACTATTATGACAACGACTTCTTCTCGAAGACAACATGCTGATTGCGGAATGTATGTAACAGGCTTTTGCGTATATCCGTCAAAGTGACTTAATTGGCGTTCTGAAGAGTTCTGGTAGATACCACGCAGTAGTACCACGTCTTGCGACTGTTTCTACAGGCGAGATCTTCAATGAAGGATTTCTAAGTAAGGAGCACTAAAGAGCACTAAGGAGCACGAAGTAATTTGAAACTTTCAGTTCTAATTTAGTTCCAGAAAACATTTAAAATTCTTTAGTTTTAAAAATTCCATCAAAAATTTTTTTTTGAAAGGAAGAGAATAATTTCAAAAAAACTACATTTCAGTGAATCAACAACATACATCAGAGACAAAAACGAAGAAGACTTTAGATAATACCTGTTTCGTCCTTCTAGATATTGCTTTCAATTTCAGGAAGTTTAAAATAACAAGGATAGTTCTTTGTTCCTGAGCCTTTAGAAATCTAAAAAAGAGGATTTAAGATTTCTATGAATTTTTTTTTATGAATAAGAGTTTTTGAATAAGAACAAACCATTTTATTCTGAACGAAATGGAATCGAATAATAGTATTTCTGAATATGTTAAAGAACATTAATGAAATCAAAATATACTACCAAAAGTAAAAAACAAAGCCTTTGAATGGAAGAATAGTAGAAATAATAAAATAGTTTTAATGCATAGTTTTTGGGTTTTTTACTCCTTTATTTTCTCTATATTTTTTGGAGAAAATGAGAGGATTTTTACATTTTTATTTTAGATATTAAATTTAAAGAAAAATGGTTTAACAGCTTCTATCTTACTTTAATACAAAATAATTTTTTTCTCCTTGCTGTAGTTGGGTTATAAAAGGAATGGGCTGTTTGAAATGGATAACGAAATTGTAATATTTTTATTTATATGCTAACAAATAAATT
This sequence comes from Caerostris extrusa, assembly GCA_021605095.1. Lineage (NCBI taxonomy): Eukaryota > Metazoa > Arthropoda > Arachnida > Araneae > Araneidae > Caerostris > Caerostris extrusa. The sequence goes on along the minus strand of BPLR01004593.1, from coordinate 62,936 downwards.
TAAAGTTGCTTTGTTTCAATAAAAATATAATATATCTTATTTTATTAGTTTTGTCGAGAAAAAATAAGAATGAAAATTGCAAAATAAACAGTTCATAAAAAAATTCCAAAAAGGAAAAAAAAAATGAGTTTTATATGTGAGTTTAGATAGAACAGCTGACATATAATATATTTTAGGTATCATTTATCTATGTACTGAGTTTTTGGCATCAGTTTGTAAGAAATAATTCAGTAAAAGCTAATTTTTTCAATTTAATTAAGAAAATTTACTTATTGAATGATGGTATTTAAAAATAAGAATAAAATTGCAAAATTAAGAGGTCAGGAAAATTGCTAAAGTAAAAAAATTAGCCTTATGCGCATAATGCATAAAACAACAGGCATATCATACAGTTTAGGTATCATTAACAGAGATACTGGATTTAATCAGCTTATAAAGTATAATCCAATGAAAAAGTAATTTTTTTCAAGATGTTGGTGAGAAGACTGAGTGGGCTCTGTAACGCTCTACGGTTACATGAGACTGAGACTTACGGTTTAAAGTAGATTCCGAACCATTACAAACATCCATGGCACTGCCAGGATTCGAACCCGAAACCTGGGGTGCCGAGCTCCAGAGCGCTAGCCACTTGGCCATCAGGCCCCTATTCCCTGACACTACATTTCATGGTGTGCTATGGCAGTCTGCCAACTGGCCAATTTCGAAACAGGAGATGTTTTCTTTTTTACGGGATAGGATTGCCAGCCCTACGCCCTACAATGATATTGGACAGGGACATACGGCTTAAAGTAGATTCCGAATCACTACAAACATCCATGGCATCGAAGGTCAGAGCGCTTGTCACTCGGCCATCAGGCCGTTTAGTATAAATATTTTTCAAAAATATTAATTTATTTCTACTGTAACTATTCACTTATATGGAGAGCTACAATGTTGCATAATGGCCGAACGACTAGCGCTATGCTGCTTTGTATCGAAAACCCCGGGTCAGAATCTCCGGGTGCCATTGATGATTGTAGTGGTTTTTAAATCCACTTTAAATTTAAGGTCCCAATCTAATATGACAACAGTCATATTAGAGTAGGGCTGACACCCTATTACATGAAAAAAAGAAAACATCTGTCTCGAAATCAGGCAGTAGGCAAACGGCCGTGGCCTACCATGGGGCTGTTGTGCCAATGAAGTATAACAAGAAGATATTTAAAATAAATAAGAATCATAAATTAATGTATAAAAAAGGAAGATAAATTTAAAATATAAAAAAAATTCAAGTCAAATTTAAACAAATAGATTACAGAAAAGTCATCACAAAAATATTAATTCGTTTGGTTGTGATTTGGTTGTGCCAAAGATTTTTTTATATGGAAATTTACTGTTTTTATTTTAGTAAAAATATGGCAAATTGCATTTTTATGTTATATTTAAAAATTAATTAATTTAGCGATATTTTAATCTGTTATATATATCTATATATATGACATACCATACTATAGTTTTTATAACAGAAGAAAAATACAACCACTAAATTTACCGTAATTTTTTTAATTAAAAAGGTTTGTTTAAATAAGAAAAATAATTTAAACTTTGGAAATAAAAAATTAAGGAAAATCTGCTATATGAGCTAAATTAAAAAAAAAAAGTAATTATTTAACATTAAAAAAAAAAAAAAAAAAAACTTATTAAAAAATGTAATCGTATTAAATTTTATTTCACAAAGAATAATTTTTTTCCTTTATTATTATTTTTTTTTAATGAGCAATATAATTAATTACTGTGAATGTACAGTGGAAGATTTAAGCTCTCATTCAAGCAGTATTTTTTTGTTATTTCCGCAATGTAAATTGATGCGCAGTATTTCAATGCCATAAAGTACTATACAATAATTCTACGATTTAAATGAAACCATATCTTTTATCATATAATGTAGTTTCATAAAGTCTTTCAATTTAAATTAAATACATGGCTTTTTATTTTGTAGATAATAAATGTTCAGCTCTATTACTCATTTCAAGTTTTTAAGATAAATTATGCAACTTCGTAAGAGTTGCAGCAAAAGGTATAGAAATTTCATATGTTGAACATTTTTTTAGTTAAAGAATTATAAAGCCATAAAATTTTTTTAGATTCATAAATGAATCCAATGTATTACTTATTCAAACAACTTCTTTGTAAACAATGCGTAAAAAATTTATTTAAAATATTTTAATATTTTATGTACTTACATATTTTTTTAAATAAAAGCGAAATCTGCATATTTTAATTAATAACCACTTATGTTAAGATTTTTTTTTTATTTCACTTTTTTAAATTAATTTATTTATTTATTTTATTTAATTTCACTTTTAAATAAATATTTCAAAATTCAAAACTTTCTGAACGTTACATTTGTTTTTATATAATGATAATGGGTCTTTTGATTTTATTAAATAAATACCTATAAGAATTTTTTTAAAAAAAAATGTCATTTCTACTAATTGAAATACAAACTTACAAAAAATTTAATAGAACAATTTTTTTGTCATCTCCTGAATTATTTAAATGCAAATTAAGATTTTTCTTTTTTAAGAATGGCAATAATGGGGTAAAATTCGCAAGTAATGAAGATATAAGAAGCGATATGGCTGTAATTCTTTTCCTTGATTAAAATTAAAAAAGCTGTAAGATTTTGCACTTAAGTTTTTAAATGAATAAAAGATGCTTTAATGAATGTTTCTTTTTTTCTTTTTTTGTTTATCTCCGCATTAAAATTGGGGCGGATAAATAATGAAATAAAGAAAATCAATAGCTTAGCTTGTTTCTTAAACAGATAAATTTAAAAAAAAAAATGGAAGCAATTGCTATTATTTTGCTACAGCGTAATAATCTTTTAAAAATAATAAGAGATAATAATTATTAAATAATAAATAATTTGAGGATATAGTGTTAATTTTCTATAAATTATAGATGCTAATAAAACTTCGTAAAAAGTTTTGACATAATATTTCCTTTTAATTTCTAATGTTCATTTGAAAATGCTTTATTTAACCTGTGTCTATATCAGGGATGGACAATAAATCTGTAGACTGGAAAGTTCTTCCGTTTGAGGAAGGTACAAGCATTTCAAATAATATTCTTAGCAGTGTTTAAAGTAATAATGATACAATATAAGTGCAATGTCTCAGGCCCCCATGGTGCACCCTGGATAATGCTGAATCTACTACATCCTTATCGTTATAGTATCGAATGACCTCCAGTCAAATGCCTAGTATTCGAAAAACAACAAACTTTATTTGCATGATATAAGGAGATCAAAATAAATCGTTATTAATAATACACAATATGATAAATAAATATAAGATAGTAATACTATAAACATTTTAGTTTCAATCAATAGAAAAAAATTAAATAAAATTCTAAAATTTTAAATGAACCAATAATTTCCTCTTTATTATGCAACTATGCAGGTTCAATCACAATGTAATAGTTAGAATAACGAGAAACTGCATGCAAATCATATGTGCGCTCTGGTTAGATGTCTTATAAGTTCTTCAAATTATATATGTGCATCCTGGTTACACGTCTTATAAGTTCTTCTAATATTCTGATGTGCTCTGGTTAGAAGTCTTATGTGTTCTTCTTATGATATTTTGATGTGCGCCTTGGTTACAGGACTTATGAGTTTTCAGAGATATATGTGCACCTGATTATAAGCCTTATGAGTTTTTATGATATTCTGATGTGAGCCCACTTTTTAGATACCTTATACCTGTTCTTAGATAACTTATGCGTTAAACTTCACCTAGTTCCAAGGCACACTCTTTAGCGTCGAGGTCGAGTACCACATCTAAAAATAACCGTTAATTTTTAATTTTGTCAACTAAAGTTGACATTTGATTCGCGTCAGCATAGTTAAAATTACAGTTACATTAATATTTGCAAATACATTTATCAAAAATAATTTATATTTACTGTCATAATTTTGCATAAACATAACATCCATAATTTTACCTTTCTTAAGATTCTTGAAACACATCTCAATTAACACCTCATTTAGTACAACATCTCAATATTGAATCCTTTTTTAAAGACATACACAACCAAGATTGTTAATATGGAGAGAGCGTAAAATAACATTTAATGATTAATTAAAACAATGCATATTCATCAAAAATTATATTGCATTTACTACTATTATAAAGAATAAACCATAATTTAACCTTTCTTAAGAATCTCTCATCGTAAAACATACAACATCTCAATACTGAATCTTTTTTATAAAGTTGTATACTATCACCCTGTTCATGAGAAAACGAGAGGAAAAAACATTAATTAATTAATTAAAAATAAAAAATATTTATTAAAAATATTGCATTTACTATCGTTATGAGGAATAAACATACCAGCATACATAATTTAACCATTCTTAAGTATCTCTCATCGAGACACATACAACAGTTGAATGTTGAATCCTTTTGTAAAGACATATACAACCACCACTGTTAAAGAGAGAGCTCTCGGAAAATAACATTTACTAATTAATTAAAATAATATATATTCATTAATAACATTGCATTTATTATCGTTATGAGAAATAAATATAACATCCACAATGTAACTCATATTCTTTAGAATCTCAATGTTGACATACACAACCACCGCTGTTAATGAGAGAGAGCGTGTGGAAAATAGCATTTACTAATGAATTAAAAACAATATTTATTCATCAAAAATAATGTTACATTTAGTATTTTTAAGATTAATAAACACAACATCCATAACTTAACCATTCTTAAGAATCTCTCATTGAAACACACGCAACATCTCAATACCGAATCCTTTATGACAACCACCACTGTTAACGATAAAGTGAGCTCTGACTTAAAACACTCGTTTATGACGAAATGACTGTCCAATGAGCAGCCACCGAATAACCCGGAGAGCTCGTCGGAACCTACCAGCCTGTGTCTGGACAGTCCAAGATGAACGGAAACCCCTAATACGTGCATGTCGATGGACCAGAGTGAGGCGGATCCATACAATTATATCCAGATAGCATTTTGGGTGCTTTGAGGGAATTATTTTCCTGGGTTCATCGAATTGCGTCGTCGCGCGTTCAGTATGCAGATTGAGCAATCCGAGGAGGACGCGGATGTAGATTGCAGGGAAGGGATTGTGGACATGAATGATTGCGGTCATTTATTTAATGTGTTCAGGAGGCTCTTTGATTAATGCAAATGGATGGCGCTGTTTGTTTTAGACTTTCGGCGTGTGTGTTATGCATTGTGTATGGGAATGTTTGAAAGATTGCATTTCAATGAAAGTTTAGACTGTTAAATGATGTTATGAGTATTGTAGACCTCTGGTGTAGCCTAAATTTCAGTGAATAATCGCATTAATGTCACTGACTTCATTATTATTCCTGTCGTATTATAAAGTAATCGTTTTTTCAAGGGTAAGAGTTTTAATACACACATATTTTACACTTTATTAAACTATTACCATTGCTAATCATACTCTAGGCTTTGTTGGTTGTGTTATATAGGGTTATTTAGTTTTGTACCAATGTTGGTTTATACAACTGTTAAGCTTATTTATCCCTGATATCACTACAATTTGGAAAGACTATTTCCAGAAGTATAAAGGCTTGATGACCGAGTGATTAGAACTCTGGTCCTCGGTGCCATAGGTTTCATGTTCGATCTTCAGCTGTGCGATGGATGTTTATAGTGGTTCGGAATCCACTTTAAATAGTAGGTCCTGGTCTAATACTGCTGTAGAAGTTGGGCGGACAACCATACTGCATAAAAAGAAAACATCTCCTACCTCAAAATCTGTCTATAGGCAGACGGCCTTTGGCCGACAATGGGACTGTTGCTCCAAATGAAGAAGAGGGTTACCTGTCTGTTGTTGTTCTACAAAGGATATAGAATTCAACTTTTCAACAAATTATCTGGAAATTTTTTTTGCAACGAATAGGCCGTACAAATGTCTCTTCTTTTTACATCAGAGATTTTACTTTTTGCATTGTATTCTCGATGGTCGACAAAGAGATGATAAGATCTTGGGAAGAGTTTAAGAGAAACTGCTCCTATTACATTTACGAATATAACGGCAGAAAATCCAAAAAGCAGTCTGTTCAACTGTTGATGCAGGACATACTATCAAAATCTCTTTCAAGTCTCAGCATTTCAGAAAGTTTGCTACTGCAGTTTCGTGTCAATAGGAAATTGAAAGTTCCCCTAGGGCCTGATGGCCGAGCGACTAGTTCTCTGGCGCTTTGTGCCAGTGATTTCGTCTTCGAACCCGGTGGGACCATGGATACTTGTAATTTTTCGGAATTCACTTTAAGCCGTAGATACCTATCTAATATAAAGGTAGGGCTGACAACAGATTTCACCCTTAAGGGTGTCCCATCACAACAGGAGCTGCCCCCCTTTCCTCCTTCCATGAGATCACAACGGTACTTAGGTCTGGTTTGGATGTTATTGTCTATCAAGTGGGATATGAAACAACAACAATAATCACCATTTATAAAAATAATTTTGCTCATTAACACTGAAAAATGAGTCTGGTTAAACATTTCGTGGAGTACAGTTTGCAATTTTAAAATAGAATTAATTTTTAATGTTAATACATTAACTATAAAGGGGAATACATTTGTCTAAGAAGTTTAGAAAGTCTATTTGTCTACTCACTCATTCTGGCTTTAATATTTATTACACATAGTGTCAGATTTTTTATTTCATTGATTATTAAATTAAAAAAAAAAAAAGGTTTGGTCTCAAATAACTTGTTTGTAAGCATACACACAAACCACTGCTGGCACAGGTTTATCGATAAAAAAAAATTGAAAATCTAATAAAAATCGATTAAGATAGACAATTATAAAACTTTTGATTTAATATGTTTAATAACTTAATAAAGGTACCTTTATTTTACAATTTGATTAATTAATCATAATTTTTGACAGAATTCAAAAAATCTCTTTCATAGTTCTGATTCTTTTTTAAAAGAAAATATTGTAAGGCACGATTATTTTTATAACTCTTTTATAAACTAAATAATTAACAAAATTTTATAAAATCTTACATTTCGAAGGTATTCTCAAATTTCTTAAAATTTTGCGTTTGTATGGCGTTAGCAAAAATGATATGGAAAATAAATAAAAAAAATAATAATTAAAACAGAATCATTATATTTCCGTAAATGTATTAAATCTAATTGCCCAGTTGGTTTATGTAAAATATGAGTATCTAGATAATCGGCTCACATTGTATTATTAATAGATGTATTAAAAACTATTTCCGCTTTCTTGTTTTCGGCATTTGGGACTGCAGAAGTAGTTGCAAAGCAGTTCATTTACCTAACTCAATTTAACTTGCAAGAATTTTAAATTTTATTCCAAACACACACCTTCCCGAAACACTTTGATCTAGTTATTTCCGAAAATAAAAACTAATCAGATGGCAACTGCGTAAAATATCGTTTGCGGAGAAAAATTCCACTTTATAAGAATTTCATACATAACTTTGAAAGTTGTTTATTAAAGTTGTTTCAAATAAGAAATAATTTCCTTAAAATTTGTCTGGCAATTCGAATTTTCGTTTTTGAGAAAATAATTTCAAACTTTTAATGGAGTTCATCTTGAGTATGTAAATTTCGTTCTTCTTCCGGTGAACTAAAACTGTAAAAGCGAATGACTTCATTTCCGTTTGTTGTGTCGCCGTAATTACTATTTATGATGGAACGGGAAGAGAACGAATGCTTCCATGACTGAGTCTGGAATGATTCGAATATTTGCATTTATGCAAAGGAATCGGTTCAACTTCGTTTCATTTATATTTAACTCTCATGCAATTTAAATATCATAATAAATCGATTAACTGCAAGCCAAAGGTTCATTGACGTAATAAGGCAAAGATAATGTGGGTTTGGAAACGTTAAGATGGAAAAGTAACTTATACATCTTTTTATCTAGATAACATTATAGATATAATTTTTAAAAATCTACAGTGCTAAAAGAAGCCATTGACATTGACACATTTATTTCCGTTTTCTTTTAATTATTTGAATAAATAATACACGATAAACGGATGAATGTTACTTTATAAAAGTTTGGATACAATAATTTAAATTTGCTTTTTATACAATTTTATTAACGATATAGTCATTGTGGTGATGTTAACAAATTTCCTGTTTTCTCCAGCATCAGCTGGTGTCCTGATGGCAAATTGTTCTCATTATATTAGCAATGTCTTATGTTGTTGCAGAATAAGTTACTAAGAAAACATATTAACGAAACTCTGGCCTCGTATTTGCAGGCTTTAGGTTTGAATCCTGGTGGTGACATGAATGCTTGCTAGTGGTTCCCTTCACGTTAAATTGTAAGGTACCAGTCTAATTAACTTAAGTGTGTACAAAATGACCGCAGATTCAAAAGAAAACAACACTATCTGATGTCCATTCCTTGATGGTGATTAAAGCCTATTTAGCCAAGGAGGACCTCATTCCGGTTTTTAGTTGATCAGATGAATATGACTATTACGACAACACGACTTCTTCCCAAAGACGACATGCTGATTGGGATGTATGCAACAGGCATCTGCGTATATTAGTGAAAGTGACTTAATTGCCGAGGAAACTTTCTGGCAGATATCACGTAGTCGTACCAGGGCTTCTGACTGTTTCTAGCTGTAACATCCTCAAAAGAAGGAATACCTAAGGGCGTTTTTAATTATCCTGTTTCTTGTTTTGGGAAATCCACCTGCGTTCCCCCAGTAGAACTCTAAGAAATTCACACTGAGAGACAGAATGAAGGCCGTATTTATAGATCATTTTGCTGTATCAGACGTTGCTCGGAGTGCACCACGAGGAGGTAAATATACGTTGCAAATCTTGTAGCTTGAATTTTGGAATAAATAAACTACTTTTGATCTCATCTTATCTTTATAAATGATAAAATACAACGCTATCGTTTATAAAGATAAGATGTATTGGTCAACAATGCCTTTACATTTATTTCTGCGCAGTTTTGTGTTAATAAGTTGTTTATAAGCAATTGCAATGCAGAATACTTAAATTTTTCCGTAACAACAACATACATTAAATTCTGGCTCTAAAATACAGCAAATTTTTTGAAAATCTTAAATAATTTTGATTCAGACTGAAGACCGAATTTGTAGTTCATTTTGCCGTATCGACCTTGCCCATAGTGCACCACGAAGGGAGATCTAGGTTACACTATAGATAACCAGAAAGAAATGGTTATGTACTTACCTTGTTTTCTGTTTCTTTATGGAAGCGTTATTGATTGCCAAGACTTAAGTGGATGGATTAACTTAGTAATTATCTTTGTATTAATTTTTTTTATGATATCTGTTGTCCTGTAAACTTGACATTGGAAATAAAAATAATTTTGATGATAAATTAAAGATAATATCATTTTCAAGATTTTTTTTTTTTCGCCAAGTATTCCAATTATTTTAACAGAAAATAATTTTTGAATTAACTTTTAAAAGTAATTTTGAAACTTTTAGATCCCAGAAAACAAATATAATTCTAAGAATTTTTAAAAATGCTTTAGTTTTAAGAATTCCATCAAAATAAAAATAAAAGAACTTTTGAAAGGAAGAGAATAATTTAAAAAAAAAAAAACAAAACTTCATTTCTGTGAATCAACAATATACATCAGACACAAAAACGAAGAAGACTTGAGATAATACCTGCTTTAGTCACTATAGATATTGCTTTCAATTTCAGGGAGTTTAAAATAACAAAGATAGTTCTTTGTTCCTGAGTGTTCTAGTATTCTAAAAAAAAAAAAAAAAAGACTTAAGATTTTTATTTCTAACGAATTTTTTTTTTTATGAACAAGTGTTTTTGAATAAGAACAAACCATTTTATTCTGAACGAAATAGGATCGAATAATGGTATTTCTGGAAAACGTTAAAGAACATTAATGAAATCAAAATATACTTCCAAAAAGTAAAAAACAAAGCTGTTTGAATGGAAATATAGTAGAAATAATAATACAATTTTTAATGTATGATTTCGAGTTTTACTTCAGTATTTTATCATATATTTTTTTGGTAGAAAATGGGGCAATTTTACATTTTGTTTTTTAGATATTAAATTTTAGAAAAATAGATTTAACAGCTTCTATCCAACTTTAATATAAAATATGTTTTTCTCCATGTTGTAGTGGGATTATAAAAGGAATGAGCTATTTGAAATGGATAACGAAATTTTTTAATGTTTTTATTCATAGGCTAACAGACAAATTAAAAGTTCTTTTTGTTTCAGTAAACAATATAATATATTTTAGTTTACCAGTTTCGACGAGAAAGAATAAGAATTGAAATTGCAAAACAAAGAATTCATAAAAATTCAAAAGTAAAAAATATGAGCATTACGTGCCTAATACATATAACAGCAGGCATATAATACATTTTAGGTATCATTCACATATATACAGGGTTTTTATGTGTTTATAAGAAATAATTCAATAAAAGGTAATTTTTTTTCAATTTAATTAGGAAAATATACTTAATAGTGGAAGAAGGTATCTAAAAATAAGAATGGGAAGAATAAGAATTAAAATTAAAAATAGAGTATAGAAAAATTCCAAAAGTAAAAAAAAAATTAGCATTATGTACCTAATAAATAAAACAACAGGCATATAATAGGTATCATTTACATATACTGGATTTTATCAGTTTATAAGAAATAATTCAATGAAAAAGTAATTTTTTTTTTCAATTTAGTTTGGAAAATACTTAGTATTGGAAGATGGTATCTAAAAATATTACATACTTTAACGGTTTTAATTAGTGAAAATCCAGAGTTATAATATTTATAATTGGCCAAATGATTTGATTCTTTCTTTTTCTATGTACTTATATTTATGTTCACTTCTATATGAAACATAATCTGTTTTTTTAGATATTACTTCTGATCCTACATATATTCCTTCGATTATATGATTATGATTCAAATAATTTGATCCCTTCTTTTCTCTATATGTTCACTGTTACTACATATACCGATCTTATATGACTGTAGAGCGTTGGGCGTAGTGCCGATAATCTAACCTGTAAAAATCTCTATCTTGAAATCTGCCAGAAGTAAGACGGCTTTGACCGATCATGAAGTTGTTGGGCTAATGAAGAAGAAGACAGTTAAAATAAATAAGATCCATAAAATAAAAGTATAAAAAAGTAATACAAAAAAAAAAAAAAATTAAAGTCAATTCCAATTTTTTTTTTTTTTTCATATATACAGAAAGTTCTTTATAAATAATTTTCTTCATTTTTTAAGTTTATCTGGTACCATCTATTGGTAGATATATGCAACTTAAATCTAAAAAAAAAAACTAAATTAATTAAACTACAAGTTTCAAAAAATGTATCTGAACTTGAGTGGAGGAATAAAAAGTATTTTATGAACGATGGAAAATTTGAACAAGATATATATAGGGAGAGTGTAAGCTAATAGAAGGAATTGAAAAAGAAAGACAAATTTGAAATATTAAAAAAATCCAGTTAAACTTAAACAAATGAATTACAAAAAAAAGTCACGATGAAAACACTAATTTTGTTTGTTTGTGTAAAATTTTTAATATGAAAATTTAAAATTTTTTATTTCAGTAAAAATATAGCGAATTACATTTTTATGTCATATTTAAAAATTAATTAATTTAGTGAAAATTTAACTATTATAAATACATACATACCCTTATTGGTTATAACAGAAAAAAATACAACGACTAAATTTATCATAGTTTTATTAATTAAAGAGAAAAACCATTGGATTAAATAATTTTAATTTTGGAAGAAAAAAAATCAGTGAAATCTTTGCAATATGAGTTGAATAATAAAAAAAAATGCAATTATTTAATATTTTACAAAAGAATCTTATTCTAAATGTAATCGTATTAAATTATATTTCAAAAATATAAATTTTTTCCACTTTTTTTCTTTGATTTTTTTAATAAGCAATATAATTAATTACAGAGAATATACAGTGGAAGACTTAAGCTCCAATTTAAGTAATATTTTTTATTATTTCTCCGGTACAGTATTTCAATGTGCAATAGTTCGATTTAAATGAAACCATATCTCTTATCATATAATGTAGTTTCTTAAAGTCTTTCAATTTAGGGTTGAATGTAGGGCTTTTTTATTTTATAAAAAAATAATTACTGTTCAACTTTTTTGTTAATTATTACCAGTTTTTAAGATAAATTCTGCAACTTCGTAAGAGGTACAGCAACAGATATAGAAATTTGGTATGTTAAACGTTTTTTTAGTTAAAGAATTATAAAAGCCATAATAATTATTTTTTTTAGATTCATAAATGAATTCAATGTATTACTTATTCAAACAACTCTATGAAAACAATGCGCAAAAAATTTTATTTAAAATATTTTAATATTTTATGCACTCACATATTTTTTCAATATAAAAGCGAAATCAGTTTGCATTGGTGCATATTTTAATTAAAAACCACTTATGTTAAAATTTCATTTTTTTTCACTTTACATTCATTCATTTCTTTATTTTTTTTTTTTTTTTTATTTAATTTCACTTTTAAATAAATATTTCAAAAAAATTGAAAACTTTCTAAACGTTACACTTTTTTTTTAATAATGGAGATGGGTCTGTTGATTTTATTAAATAAATAACTATCAGGAATTTTTTTAAAATGTCTTTTTACTAATTGAAATACAAACTTACAAAAAAATTATTTCAATATAAGGCAGTTAACGGAATGAAAAAAATGGTGAGAATTTGCAATTTTTTTGTCATCTCCTGAATTATTTAAATGTAAATTAAAGCTTTTCTTTTTAAAGAATAGCAATAATGGCTAAAATTCGCAAGTAATGAAGATATAAGAAGCGATATTGCTGTAATTCTTTTCCTTGATTAAAATTTTCCCATTAAAAAAAAAAAAAGCTGTAGGATTTTTGCACTTAAGTTTCTAAATGAATAAAAGATGTTTTAATGAATGTTTTTTATTTATTTTTTTTAACTCCGCATTAAAACTGAGGCGGATAAATAAAGAATATAAATAGCTTAGGTTGTTTCTTAAACAAATAAATTGTAAAAATTGAAAACAATTGCTATCATTTTGCTAAAATGTAATATCTTTTTTATAAATTATATTAAATAATGAACAATAATTAATTGTTAAATAATAAATAATTTAAAGACACATTGTCAATTTTCTACAAGTGAAAAAAATAAGAAAACTTCGTAAAAGTTCTTATATTAAATATTTCCTTTTAATTTTATTAAATATAATTTTATTTGAAAATACTTATCGTTATCCTTATTTTAATTTACTTATGTAACCCATGTCTATATGGGGGGATGGACAATAAATCTGTACACTGGAAGGTCTTCCGTTGGAAAAAGGTGCAAACATTTCAAATGTCATTCTTAGCAGTGTTTAAACTTTGTTATGATGCAATGCAGGTGCAATGCCACATGCTATTTTCGATTGTAGTGCAAATGTCACATGCTATGTCCTCTATTGTCGATTGCAGTGCAATGTCACATGCTATGTCCTCGATTGTCGATTGTTACTTTGTTCCATAGGCAACCCTCTATTTTCGATCGCCATTTTGTTCCATAGATAGCCTCAATATTCGATTGTCACTTTTGTTGCATAGGCAGCCCTCTATTTTCGATCGCCATTTTGTTCCATAGATAGCCTCCAATATTCGATTGTCACTTTGTTGCATAGGCAGCCCTCTATTTTCGATCGCCATTTTGTTCCATAGATAGCCTCCAATATTCGATTGTCACTTTGTTGCATAGGCAGCCCTCTATTTTCGATCGTCAAGGACCTCCTGTTCGTAAGTGGAACATAAATATGAAAAGAATATAAAAATTAGCTGCCTCGAATTGACATGGTGAAATCTCGATCCAACCTTATAAAAATACTTACGGGTTTTCAAAACTCATTAAGTATATTTTTAAGTTCATGTATTTCAAGTTAGTCGTTGATTACATATTTTCTTTAATCTATGACAAGAACAGATGAGATATTCTTTTGACCACATCGAATTCTATTTTGTTTCACAAGCACAAAGTGATGAAAAGGGCAAGTAGGATTGGTTTTCAATCGCGACCAACCATTTATATTCCATCTTTCAAATACACGGGTCACAGCTTAAGTTCGTATGATATGGACCAGGTTTCGTTTGAAATAAAAATTTAATGTTAGAACGATTTGTATCAGATTATAACGAATTTTCTGTACATTCTGTTATAGTATAATCACATAATATAAAAACGCCAATTCAAATTCTAATTATCTATGATATTTTAGTGCATATTTTACAATATCGTGACTTATCCAGTCATTATAGGCTTATCGATAAACCTCGAAATGATCTGCATCCTGGAATATTAAATAAATTTGGTAAGTACTTTCTAATTGGCCCAATCTGTTATATGAAAAGCAATGGTTATTATGAGCCTCTAGGTGACAATCGTACAACAAATGCTGAAATTGACGGTAGGCAGTCAAGACGCTTAAACGGTCCTGCAAGGTTTTGTTGATTAACAGAAAAAAAATGATCCTGCAATAGGACAATACCAAACCCCACACTACAGGAGGGATTAAAGATGTTCCCAGAAGAATTTTTGCTTCGCCCACCTTATTTTCTCGACCTTGATCTTACGGATTACCATACTTTTAGAGCCCTACAAAATTATTTTGTGAGATTTAGGCTGAGCCCAAGAGAAAATATTGAAATAAAGCTAGATTCTTTTTATCAAAATAATCCATTCATTCTCAGGTTTGGATAGAGTTGTTTGGTCACACTGTAATATGACTAAAACGTTTACGTGCTTATAGAGGTATATTCTAACAGGAATGTCCTAGAATGTAAGGAGGCAAATCATTTTTCTTGTTTCTAATATTACAATTCATTGTTACTTGATCGTCCTGAAGGAGCATACACATTTTATTTTTAATTTTTAATGAAATCATACAATTAAAACCAAAAAAGAAAAAACTGATATGTAGAGTTCAAAAACGACCACAAAATATTGCGCAAACAGTTATTGCGTAAAAAAATTAGCAGTTCTAATATGTAATTAAGAATTAAATTCTAAATTACTTATTATCAAAAAAGCGGCCTGATGGCCGAGTGGCTAGCCCTCTGGTACTCGATACCACAGGTATCGGATTCGAATCCCGGAGTGCCCTGGGTGTTTGTAGTGTGTTCGAATCCACTTTAAACCGTAAATCCCGGTCCTAATAGAATCGTAAAGCGTTGCGGGGGCATTGTTACTCCACGTTCCGTGGCTTATCTTCAAGTTACACGAGCCCCCTGGGTAGTGCAAAGTGAATAACGTCGGTGCAGCCGTTATGGCATAAAAGATCCCGGTGTATGTTGCCAGCTACATTAAAAAAAAATTATTATCAAAAAAGAAATTACTTTCAGTTTTAAATAAAATCCGACAGTTAGAAACAAAAATTGGAAAATTGTTATTAAGAGTTTAAAAAAAGACAGTAAAACACTGTGTGCGGCTAGTGCTGCACAGTGCTAGTTTTGTTTAAAAAATTCCCAAGTGATTATTGCAAATTAATATGTAATTTAGAATTTTGATTGTAAATAATATGTATTTACTATCAAAAATAAATTACTTTCAATTTTAAATAAAATCAACAATTAGAAACAAAACAAAATGGTATTAAGAGTTTTCAGAAGAACCTAAAATATTATTCGACCAGCTATTTTGTGAAAATTTGTGTGTAATTTAGAATTTTAATTAAAAATAATCTTTAACTTAGAATTTTTATTGCAAATAATATGTCACATCTAATCTAGAATTTTAATTCTAAATTATCCACGATTGTAATTTAAAAATTTAATTCTAAATTACATATTATCAAAAAAAATTACTTTTAACTTTGGATAAAACACTACAACTAGAAATAAAAAGAAGAAATGGGTGTCAAGATTTTGAAAATGACCACAAAGTACTGTATGACCAGCTATTGCGTGAAAAATTGGCAAGTAGCTACGACAAACTAATAGGTAATTTATGATTTTGACTATAATTTACATATTATCGAAAGAAAAATTAGACGAAAATAATTCCGAAATAAATCTTTTTAGTTCCTTTCCAAAAGATTTCGTCCAATTCCACCTTTAAATCATATGTTTACTTTTCCTCTGAATACTTGATAGAACAGTGTCAACATAAAATTCGCTTTCCATTCATAAATAGGGATGGGGGTAGGAAAAAGAATTTCCAACTCTTTCCTTTGGAATCTAATTTCTTCACCGTTTGAGAAACCTTTTAACGACTTCTCAACTCCGATGCTTGCTCGATCAACCGGCAAACTTTTGCACGAGATTATCCCACCCCTAACAACCCCCTTGACAACTCGAGAAAAACTTAATACCTGCATTACCTCAATTAATTCTGGAGTTGGGCATTATTCTGGACAGAAACAGAAACTCCAAGTTCCAAAGAATAAAAAGAAAAAAAAGAAAGGAAACAAATTCGGTCTAATTATATTTTACCTTTAATCGTGTCTTGTGCAGAGAATTAATTTAATAAGGAACTTTTCTTCTTTTTTGGGGAAAATTATTTCCATGGAAGAATCTTTATTTTACAAGAAGAGATTCTTGTAATTGTTAATCCTATTAAGAAGGTTTGTCCTTTGTTATTATTTTTTATTTTTTTTGTTTGAAAAGTAAGACGGCGAAATGTTATCTTTTTTTTTCGTTTCTATTTATCTCGTCGTTACGTGCTTTTGTCTGGAATTCGGTATTCTGGAAAATCTAAAGAAAATGGGGTTTGTTTTAAAAATTTTCTAAAGGCAAAAAGAAAAATTCAAAGAAAAATAGTATTCCGGTAAGATTTACGGTTGAATTGATAACTTTTTAAATGTTGCGGGGCTTTTAAATTTTGCTTAAGAAAGCATGTATTTATGTGTTTTTAATTAAGGATATATCAGTAGAAAATGAAGAAGAATTATGAAAAGAATGCATTAAATAGTCAAAGAAGGATGCATTCAATAGTGACAATATCTTTTCAGCGAGTTTATTTATTAGTAATGTTGATTTAGCATAATTATCGTTAATATAATTTAAAATCTGATTTCAAAATGTTATCCTTTCAAAATGAGTTTTGAATTAATATTTCTTCAAAGTGGGGAGCATTCTATTTCTTATCAGATAATACTAGAATCAGCTGCATTTATGACATCTTAATAATGTTAAGAACCACTTTGGTGTGTTAGCACCGTTAGCTATGTTTTCTAAGTGGATTATACAGTTGTAGCCCTTTTTTCCCACCGGAAGAGTTGTGGCATTTCATTCCCAGGAGAAGATGAATGTATATTCTTTGACAAGTACATAATAACAACCTGTCACACAAATTTTACAGCAGATAAACTGTGTAGAAAATTGGCAATAGAATTAAATGTCTAAATTATATATTAACATATTACATTATTAATTATTATTACATATTATACTTTTACATGTAATTTAAAATTAAAATTCTAAATTACGTAACATCAAAAGAAATTACTTTTAACTTTGAATAAAAACCTACAATTAGAAACATAAGGTAAAAAATTTTAAGAATTTAAAAACGACCTCAAAGTAAAGAGCGACCAGCTATAGCATGAAAAATATGCAAGTGGCAATGAGATAGTAATATGTAATTTAGAATTTAAATTGTAATTTACATATCAAAAAGAAAAATTGGAAGAAAATAATTATAAAATAAATCTTTTTTAATTCCTTTCCAAAAGGATTCGTCCAATTCCACCTTCAAATCATTTGTTTACTTTTCAACTGAATACTTGATAGAACAGTGTCAACATAAAATTCGTGTTACTTTCATAAATAGGGATGGGGGTTGGGTGTAGGAAAAAGAATTTCCCTTTGGAATCTACTTTCTTCACCGTTTGAGAAACCTTTTAATGACTTCTCAATTCCGATGCTTGCTTGATCAACCGGCAAACTTTGTTTCATACGTTTTAACCTCCTCAGGGTTGTTTGCACGAGATTATCACCATCCTCCTAACAATCACTCCTTGACAACCCGAGAAAACTTAATACCTGCATTACCTCAATTAATTCTGGAGTTGGGCATTATCTAGACAGAAACAGAAACTCCAAGTTCGAAAGTTTCCAAAAGAAAGGAAACAAATTCGGTCTAATTATATTTTACCTTTAATCGTGTCCTTTGTGCAGAGAATTAATTTAATAAGCTACTTTTCTTCTTCCGGGGAAAGTTATTTCCATGGAAGAATCTTTATTTTACAAGAAGAGATTCTTGTAATTGTTAATCCTATTAAGAAGGTTTGTCCTTTGTTATTATTATTTTTTTTCTTGTTTGAAAAGTAAGACGGAAAAATTTTGTCTTTCTTTTTTCTTTCTATTTATCGCGTCGTTACGTGCTTTTGTCTGGAATTCGGTATTCTGGAAAATCTAAAGAAAATGGGGTTTGTTTTAAAAGTTTTCTAAAGGAAAAAAAAAAAAATAAATAAAAGATATAGTATTCCGGAAAGATTTACGGTTGAATTGATAACTTTTTAAAGTTGGAGGGTTTTAAATTTTGCTTAAGGCGCAAAGCGTGTATTTATGTGTTTTTAATTAAAGATATATCATTAGAAAATTAGTCAAAGAAGGATGTATTAAATAATAAAAATATTTTTTCAGCGAACTTTTGTTAATACACTGGTGTGCAAAACTTAAGCAACAGGTGATTTTTTTGCCATAAATCCACGAGAAATAATCTGAGAGACAGGACATTCAGAAATGTGGGAGAGTATTATGTACGTAAAGGATGACGAAAGCATCGTCGCTGAAAAAGGAATACAATGCATACGGTATGGAATCAAACAAAAACAAGCTTTATTGAACGCATAGTATCGTGATTTATGATTGTCTATCCAAGAGGAAGAACAACAAGCAGATGTTCCTTAATATGGGATATGCCCTCCCCTCACTGCAATGGTTGCTTCGCACCGTCTCCGCATACTCAGAACCAGCTGGTGCAAAATTTCTTGCGGTAGGAGTGCCTATTCCTCAATCAGCATCTGTTTGAGTTGTTGGGTGTTCTCCGGAGGATGTAAGCGTACTGCAATGCGTCTCCCCAAAGCATCCCACACAGGTTCGATGGGATTTAAATCTGGGGAGTACGCTGGCCAATCCATTCGAGTGATATCTTCACTTTCCAGTAGCTCCTCAACAGCAAGAGTCCGATGTGGCCGTGTATTGTCATCCATAAAAATGAAGTCTGGGCCAATGGCACCTCGGAACAGACGCACATGGGGAAGGAGTACCTCCTCACAATAGCGATCCCCGGTTACAGACCCTCTGTCGAATACGTGGAGCTCAGTTCGCCCTTTCAGCAAAATGCCTCCCCAGACAAGAACTCCAGAACCACCATAACGGTGTCTTTCCTCGAGGTTACTGGGATAAAACCGGGTCCCGACCTCTCTTCAAATCAAAACGCGTCGAGAATCGCTTCTGGTACAGAAAATTGACTCTCATCCGTAAAGAGCGCACGACTCCATTGATCAGTTGTCCAGTTTTTGTACTCTCTGCACCACTATAAACGGTGGCCAACTTTCAACGGGAGGCAGCGTTCAGGACGGCGGGCGAATAGGCCCACTTTATGAAGGCGCCTGGCCACAGTAAACCGCGACACTTGTCTGCCCGTTGCTGTACAGAGTTGCTGAGCAATGGCGCTTGCTGACTGCTGTCGGCCTCTTTTCGCCTGCAGGACGTTATATCGGTCATCTCCTGCAGTTGTCTTTTCGGGCGGCCACCAACAACCTTTCTAACAGCTGTACCTGTGGTTTGGAACGCTTTCAAAGCCCTCGAAATGACACTTTTGTTGATTCCGAACTCTGCAACTACACTGGTGGCTCCTCTAGCTTTCCGATAATTCTTCCACGTGTGAAGTCGTCCAGGTGGTTTCTTCTAGCCATATTTCACGAACTGACTCACTGGCACTTGCAGCGAATACGTTGAATTGCGTCTCCGTCCTTCCTTTTATTCTACTGTTGAGCTGAGCGCGCCGACATCACGCGTTTTGCGTACGCTCACGTCGCCTCCGACACTTCGTTCCTTATATTTGCATACGCATGACGTTTCCGCATACGCATGACGTTTCTTGACTTACGTGTTCATTGTACTGATCTCCAGACCTCCTTTTCGGCAATTTCATGGTTATCTGCTAAATATTTACATTGTGGCTTAAGTTTTGCACACCAGTGTAGTAATGCTGATTTAGCATAATTATCGTAAATATAATTAAAAACCTAATTCCAAAATGTTATCCTTTCCAAATGAATTTTGAATTAATACTTTTTTAACGTAGAGTTTGGTTTAGTTTGTCGCTCTACGTTCATCTTTTTTACAAGACGGTTAAACATACTGGGACATACAGTTTAAAGCGGATTCCGACTCACTAACAGACATCTAAGCCACAGCCAGGATTCGAACCTGAAATTTGTGATACCAAAGGCCAGAACGCTAACCACTTGCCCACCTGGCCGAAGAACACTTTCATTCTTATCAGATAATTCAAGAAAGCGCTATATTTCTGACATCTTTATAATGATAATCACCACTTTGGTGTGTTAGCATCCTTAGAGATGCTTTCTAAGTGGATTATGCTGTTGTAGCATTTTTCCCAGTGGAAGAGTTGTGGCATTTCATTTCCAGGAGAGAGGAATGTATATTCTTTGAAAAGTACTTAATGACAACCAAATTTGACAGCAGATAAACTGCTTAGAAAATTATCAAGTTGCTAAGACAAGTTTATATGCAATTTAGAATTTTCATTGTAAATAATATATAATTTAGAATTTTCTTGTAAATAATATGTAATTTAGAATTTTAATTGTGAATAATGCGTAATTTAGCAATTTAATTCTAAATGATATGTGATTTAGTATTAAAATTCTGAATTACACAGATATTATTATATTATTAATTATTATTATATATTATATTATTACATGTAATATCGACATAATATTCTTAATTACATATTATCAAAAGAAATTACTTTTCATTTTGGATTATTCATACAACTAGAAACAAAAGGAGAAAAGAATTTAAAACGGCCATAAAGTACTGTATGACAAGCTATTATGTGGAAAATTAGAACATGGCAAAGGCAAACTAATACGTACTTTAACGAATAATTTACATATGAAAAGAAAAATTAGACGAAAACAGAATTTTAATTTCAATTAATAACTTATTTAAAGAAAAATTAAACGAAAACTATTCCGAAATACCTTTTTTTTTTAATTCCTTTCAAAAATGATTCATTCAATTCCACTTTTTAAATAATTATGTTTACTTTTCCTCTGAATAGTTGATGGAACAGTGTCAATATAAAATACGCGTTGCATTCATAAATAGGGAAGGAAAAGAATTTCCAACTCTTTCCATTTGAATCTAATTTCTTCACCGTTTGAGAAACCTTTTAATTACTTCTCAACTCCGATGCTTGCTTGATCAACCGGCAAACTTTGTTTCATGCGTTTTAAACCCCTCAGGGTTGTTTGCACGAGATTATTACCACCTCCATAACAACACCCTCGACAACCAACTCGAGAAAACTTAATACCTGTATTACCTCAATTAATTCTGGAGTCGGGCATTATCTGGACAGAAACAGAAACTCCAAGTTCCAAAGAAGAAAAAGAAAAAAGAAAGGAAGCAAATTCGGTCTAATTATATTTTACCTTTGTGCAGAGAATTAATTTAATAAGCTACTTTTCTTCTTCCGGGGAAAGTTATTTCCATGGAAGAATCTTTATTTTACAAGAGGAGATTCTTGTAATTGTTAATCCTATTAAGAAGGTTTGTCCTTGGTTATTATTATTTTCTTTTTTGTTTGAAAAGTAAGATGGAGAAATATTACCTTTCTTTTTTTTTTCTATTTATTGCGTCGTTACGTGCTTTTGTCTAGAATTCGGTATTCTGGAAAATTTAAAGAAAAGGGGTTTGTTTTAAAAGTTTTCTAAAGACAAAAAAAAAAATAATAATAATAAAAAGAGATAGTATTCCGGTAATATTTACGGTTGAATTGATAACTTTTAAAAGTTGCGGGGTTTTAAATTTGCTTAAAAAATGCATGTATTTATGTGTTTTTAATTAATGATATATCATTAGAAAATGAGTCAAAGAAGGATACATTAAATAATGACACTATTTTTTTCAGCGAATTTAGTTATTAGTAATGTTGATTTAGCATAATTATCTTAAATATAATTAAAAATCTAATTACAAAATGTTATCTTTTCAAAATGAATTTTGAAATAATATTTTTCAACGTAGAGAACACTTCCATTCTTATCAGATAATTCAAGAATATGCTACATTTCTGATTTCTTTATTCTGATTAACACCACTTTGGTGTGTTAGCATCATTAGCGATGTTTTCTAAGTGGATTATACAGTTGTAGAATCTTTCCCACTAGAGCAGTTGTGGCATTTGACTCCCAGGAAAGATTAATGTATATTCTTTGACAAGTACATAATAACAACCTGTCACTCAAATTTGACAGCAGAAAAACTGCTTAGGAAACTGGTGAAGTGGGTAAGGCAAGTTATTATGCAATTTAGAATTTTCATTGTAAATAATATATAATGTAGAATATTCGTTGTATATAACATGTAATTTAGAATTTTCATTAGAAATGACATGTATATTTAGAATTTTATACTATAAAGTACTTAGTTTAGAATTGTAATTCTAAATAATACATAAGTTAGAATTTTAATTGTAAATAATATGTAATTTAGAATTAAAATTCGAAATTACATATTATCAAACAAAATTACTTTCAATTTTGGATAAAACCCTACAATTAGAAAGTTTTAAGAATTTAAAAGCGACCATAAAGTACTGTACGGCCAATTATTGTACGGAAAATTGGCAAGTGGCTAAGACAAGCTAATATGTAATTTATGATTTTGACTGTAATTTACGTATTATCAAAAGAAAAATAAGATGAAAACAATTCCGAAATAACTCAAAAACAGAGTTATTTCGAAATTGGTTTCTTTTTTTTTTTTTCTTTACCAACTCCTTTCAAAAATGATTCATCCAATTCTACCTTTAAGTCACATGTTTAATTTTCCAAAGAACAGTTGATAGAACAGTGCCAACACAAAATTCGCGTTCCATTCATAAACAGGGAGAGGACGGGGATAGGGAAAAAGAATTTTCAACTCTTTTCCTTTTGAAATCTAATTTCTTCACCGTTTGAGAAACCTTTTTTAATAACTTCTCAACTTCGATGCTTTCTTGATCAACCGGCAAACTTTGTTTCATGCGTTTTAACCCCTTCAGGGTTGTTTGCACGAGATTATTACCACCCCCTAACACCCCCTCCCCCTCGACAACTCAAGAAAAACTTAATACCTGTATTGCCTCAATTAATCCTGGAGTTGAGCACTATCTGGACAGAAACAGAAACTCGAAACTCGAAGTTCGAAAGAAGAAAAAAAAAAAAAAAAAGGAAACAAATTCGGTCTAATTATATTTTACCTTTAATCGTGTCCTGTGCAGAGGATTAATTTAATAAGCTACTTTTCTTCTTCTGGGGAAAGTTATTTCAATGAAAGAATCTTTATTTTACAAGAAGAGATTCTTGTAATTGTTAATCCTATTAAGAAGGTTTGTCCTTTGTTATTATTATTATTATTTTTGTTTGAAAAGTAAGATGGAGAATTTTTAATTTTTAATTTTTTTCTTTCTATTTATCGCGTCGTTACGTGCTTTTGTCTAGAATTCGGTATTCTGGTAAAATCTAAAGAAAAGGGGTAGCGGGGTTTTAAAATTTTGCTTAAGGAGCAAAGCATGTATTTACGTGTTTTTAATTAATGATATATCATTAGAAAATTAGTCAAAGACGGATACATTAAATAATGATAATATTTTTTTCAGCGAATTTAGTTATTAGTAATGTTGATTTAAGATAATTATCGTAAATATAATTAAAAACCTTATTCAAAATGTTATCCTTTCAAAATCAATTTTGAATTAATATTTTTCAACATCGATAACACTTTCGTTCTTATCAGATAATTCTGCCAGCTACATTTCTGACATCTGTATAATGATAAACACCACTTTGGCGTTTTAGCATCATTAGCGAGGATTTTCTAAATGGGTTTTCAAAGTAATTGCTGCACATTTTTCATGAAGTATTGAAGGTCTTAACCAGGCATTATGTGACAGCTTGGTCATCTATGCCAAATTCTGTCACAATCTCCACCTCGTCTACTCGTTTCTTAATGCTTTGCTTATTATACTAGCAATAATGGAATCCAGTCCCCACTGTGTGCTAGCCTGTTCTCACTAACAAAGAATATTTTTAAAAACATATATTCGTGTTATATTGATGCATTATGTTGCATTCACATATATATTGTAGCATTTTACCCTCGGTAAGAGATATAGCATTTCTGTTCCCAGGGAAAGAAATGTACATTATTTTTCTATCATTCAAATTTGACAGCAGATAAGCAGTTTTATGGGTAGTTATATATGCAATTAGTGTTTTGTACTAATTAGGACAACCTGCCACTCAAAGCTGATAGCAGATATTCAGTGTCACGGATAATGAGACCTCATGAAATTAGCAATTATCTGTTCGATCTTCACAGGTCGAGGCAATTACAGATGGATTATGGAGTACACCATGAGTTGTTGCATCGTGATAGGTGATAGGCCATAGGCGGAGAATTGTCTACCCAGTGAGAAGTGAAAGAAGCTGATCCAACTTCTTGACGGATTTTCTTAAAGGGTGGTTTTGGGAGAAAAAGAGAGGGTTTTGCGATGAGTGACATAGAGTGGTGTTTTTCACTTTTTCTGTGAAATAAGAGAACATGCAGGAGTTTAATCGGTTTTCAAAATGCGCCGTGTGGTTAAGCTGTGCTATCTGATGAAATAGATTCGACGTAGACTGGAGTACTCTGAAAAACTCCGCCTCTGGTGTGAAATGCACTTGTGAATCAAATTTAAAACTTAAATTTGTGGTCATATATATATATATATATATATATATATATGCTTGTAAATAAAAATTAAAGTGTTCCATGGCCCTCTTCTTGAAGCCATTATAGGTCTAGTATAAGCCGAGACGTTACACTGTTCATTATTCACGGAGTAATGGAGAAAATCTGCAAAGTCTTAACAAGCTAGCTTGATCATCGATGTCGAATTATATCACATTCTCCACCTAGTCTACTCGATATTTTTTTTTAAGCATTGGTTATAGTACTAGCAATAATAGAATCAAATCGTTGCAATGTGCTTGCTATGTTCTCACACTAACAAAGAACAATTTAAAAACTTATATATTCGTGTTATGTTGAATTATGTTGCGTTTATATAAAAAAAAAATGTATACACTCAAATAATTTAAACCTAATATAAATGAAAATTTTAAATCTTCCAACTTAACTTTTTAAATTAAAAACGTTGATTGATTACCTCCTTTTAACCAGCCGTTGACGAAATTCGGACTTCATTAATTTTTGTAACCACCATGAAAGACCAGGATGTCTAAGTGTTTGCCAGCTGCATTAGAAAGAAAAAAAAATATTCATAACAATCATACACCCTTTTTATCTTTTTGCTATGTTCATAACAATATGATTATATTTTCATAACTGTAATTATAACGCATTTATTGACGCAAATCCTTGTTTCTTATTTTATTGTTTTATATAAGTTCTCTGAAATATATATTAAATTTTGCTAAATAATTCACCCATAATGAATTCTTATTTTTCAATTATTAATTAATTAATTGAATTTTAATCACATAGCTCTATGCATTCAAACCTGCTTTTGTTCTTGGGATAGCATAGAAGAAGTTAAAAATAATTAAAAAATATAATAAGAATAAAAAAAGAAAGAATAATAAATTAAAAGAATAAAAAAGAAATTCCATATAGAAAGTATGTAAATCAATACCTCACGTCGTAGATCTACCTCGCATCTAATAACATTTGTGGTAATGAGATGAAGGATTATCAGGTGGACCATCTGTTGGAATTTTTGTAATTTGCATGTTATTTCCGTAGACATTTGTTGTTTTTTCTTTTGAATTACATTTTATAATTAACTTTTACTCATAAAATGAATTTGATGGAAATTTTTTATGTACCTTACAAAAAAATCGCACAAAAAAACATCACAAAAAAGGATAGCATAAAAAAAGGTTTGACTGTATATATTATACAGCCAGAAATATGTGTTTCTGTTTGTATTCTTTATGATTTGAAAACTATAATATTTAGAAGTCTAATTTTTTTCTCTTAATTAATTATTATTTATCTAGAGCGTAGTAAAAAAATCATAAAAAAAATTATCATTAATAATCTTTTAATTAAAAAAATTAATTTTTTAGTGGTATCTGGCGCCATCTGGTGATATGATTAGCGTGAATGTTATATTGAGGTTTAGCATAACTATTTTGGTTATTAAAAATCTCCCAACTCAGGTTGAGTAATAAAGGATTATATTAGGGTTTCTATATTTTTTAAAATGATGAATTGTTGAATTTAATGCTATTACTGTTTATGGATATTTTCATTAAAATTTTTCTGTGTGTTTTTTTGATAATGTATTTCCTTAATTAAGTTCATCAAAATAAAAATATATATATGTAATTTTACTGATACCTGGTCAAATCTGGCAATATATTCAAGATATAATTCAAAGCTATACGTTGCTAAACGTACGAAATCCATTTGCATAATTTTATTACTCTGTTATTTCATTTAAATCTAAATATTCATTTATTGTATTCAATTAATTTTTCTTCTTTTTTATTATTTAAATAATTAATCAGCAATTTTCGAGTAATATGTCAAATGTTAAATTAAGGGAAAATAATTTAATAGGTTTAATTATTAGGTTTGTAATGTTTAATAGGGAAAATAATAAGAGGAAAAAATATTAATTTTCCACATGATATAAATTTTTATTCTTTATCAAACATTGGTGGACCTCTTGTAGCACTTATGCATCTCACGAACAGCCCACTGATTTTTGATGAGAAGAAGACAGTGCCTTTCGGATGGTTTTTAGGGATAATTGCCGACATTTGCGTTTCCTATCGGCAGAAATTTTGCAAAATTCCGACTAGGTAAGTCCCAGTATAGATGCTTTTACTCATATGGTCACAATCGCCATCGACTCTTCTAGTACCAATTTTGGAATGAATATCAAATTGAGGCATTGATTCCAAACTGAATCATTAAAAATTTTAAAATGGAATTTCACCTACATAGATAAATGCTGCCTTTCAGTAAAAGAAGATGTCGTAGACTTGAAAAACTTATAAGGTATAAAACTAAGACTCATACCAGAATATCATTTGAAGAAACTCATAAGGCAAACCAAAGCCCACATCAGAATATTATTTGAACTCATAATGCATCTAACCAGGGCGTACACCAGACTGTCAATTGAAGAATTTTAGAATTTTATTTATTTTTTTTTTTTTTTTTGCTACTGAATGAAATTAAATATTTATAGTATTACTGTCTTACATTTATTTATCCCATTATCCATTGTTTATTAACTATTTATTTTGATGACATTATATTATGCAAGTTAAGTGTTTGTTGTTTTTGAATACCAGGCACTTGATTGGAGGTGATTCGGAGTTAGAACGATAGGGATGTAGCAGATTCAGCATTATCCAGGGTGAACCACTGGTTTTGTTTGGTTTGTCGCTCTACGATCATTTTGTGCACACTTTAGGCTAATTTGACCTGGACCTACTGTTTAACTGGGATTCCGAACCTCTAACAAACATTCATACTCCCGCTAGAATTCGAACTTGAAGCTCACGGTACCAAAGGCGAGGTGCTAGCCAATAGGATGCACTATGGGGGCCTGTGATATTGCACTTACATTCTATCATTATAACTTTGAATACTGTTTCAAATGTTAACAGAATTGTTGACATTTGAAATGTTAATAATTAAGAATGACATTTGAAATGTTTAAACTTTCCTAAAAGGAAGAACTTTCAGTCTACAGATTTATTGTGAACATCCCCGATGTAGACACAATACATTATACGATGTAGTTTTTACATTATTTACATTATTTACACGGGTTATGTAAATAATGTAAAAAAAAAAAAAAAAAAGAAAATAATAAACATTTTCAATAAAGGATAGAAATTAAAAGGAAATATCTTGCTAGAACTTTTTACAAGTTTTCTTGATATTTTCACTTGTAGAAAATTAACAATATGTCCTCTCCTTACTTATTATATAATAATTAATTATCACTCATTAATTAATATAATTCATAAAAAATATTATACTGTAGCAAAATAATGGCAATTGTTTTAATTTTTATAAGAAATATCTTTAAGAAACAACCTAAGCTATTTATTTTCTTTATTTTTTATTATTTATCCGCTTCAATGCGGGGGATAAAAATAAATAAACAAAAAACATTCATTAAACCATAATTTATTCATTTAGAAACTTAATGTGCAAAATCCTACAGCTTTTTTTTTCAAATTTTAATCAAGGAAAAGAATTGCACCAATATCACTTCTTATATCTTCATTACGTTGGCGAATTTTACCCCATTATTGCCATTCTTAAAAAAATGCCTTGAAATTATGAAAGATTTAAAAAAGAAATGTATTTAAATAATTCAGGAGATGACAAAAAAAATTGCAAATCTCAGTAGATTTTTTTTTCGTTCCATTAACTGACTTTTATATTAAAATAATTTTTTTTTTTTGTAAGTTTGTATTTCAATTAGTAGAAACGACATTTTTAAAAAATTTCTTGATAGTTATTTATTTAATACAAAATCAACAAACTCATCTTCTTTATATAAAAAGAAATGTAACGTTTAGAAAGTTTTTGAATTTTGAAATATTTATTTAAAAGTGAAATTAAATAAAAAAAATAAATAAAGGAATGAATATAAAGTGGAAAAAAAAATGAAATCTTAACATAAGTGGTTTTTTTAATTAAAATATGCATCAATGCAAAAAGATTTCGCTTTTATTTTAAAAAATATATAAGTGCATAAAATATTAAAATATTTTAAATAAATTTTTTACGCATTGTTTTCAAAGAGTTGTTTGAATGAGTAATGCATTGAATTTATTTATGAATCTAAAAAAAATATGGCTTTATAATTCTTTAACTAAAAAAATATTTACCTTACGAAATTTCTATATTTATATCTCTTACGAAGTTAAATAATTTATCTTAAAAACTTGTAATGAGTAAAAAGAGCTGAACTTTAATTATCTATAAAAATAAAAAGCTATGCATATAACTTAAATTGAACTACATATTACTTAATGGCATTGAAATATTGTGCATCAATTTGGATTGCAGAAATAATAAAAAATATTTCTTAAATGAGGGCTTAAATCTTCCATTGCGCATTCTCGGGAATTAATTA
Organism: Caerostris extrusa; assembly: GCA_021605095.1. NCBI lineage: Eukaryota > Metazoa > Arthropoda > Arachnida > Araneae > Araneidae > Caerostris > Caerostris extrusa. Next base: position 33,480 of record BPLR01004593.1, on the reverse strand, counting down.
TATTGCTCATTAAAAAATAATAATAAAAAAATGAATAAAATGCTTACTATAAGAAATTTCTATATCTGTTGTTGTAACTCTTACGAAGTTGCATAATTTATCTTAAAAACTTGTAGTGAATAAATTATATGAAAAGTAATTATCTATAAAATAAAAAGCCATACATTTAACTTAAATTGAAAGTACATTACATAATAAAAGATATGGTTTCATTTAATCCATACAACTATAGTACATTACTTTATGCCATTGAATGTAATAATAAAAAAATCTTAAATGGGAGCTTAAATCTTCTGCAAATTCTGGGAAATTAATTATACTGCCCATTAAAAAAAATAATAATAACAAAAAAATTAAAAAAATTATGTTTCGTGAAATAAAATTTAATACGATTACAATTTTGAATATGATTTTTTTGTAAAACGATAAATAATTGCTTTTTTTTTTTTTTTTTAAATTTAACTCATATCGCAAAATGTTCCTGATTTTTCTTCAAAAATTAAAAATTATTTTTCTTATTTAAACTAATCTCTTTAATTAATAAAACTATGAGAAATTTAGTGGTTTGTATATTTTTTTTATAAGTCTTCTGTTATAAGTAATATATATATATATCATATATATATATATATTCATAATTGATTAAATCTTCAGCAAAATATTAATTCATAATTTAAATCTTCAAATTTTAAATATGACGTAAAAATGTAATTCGCTATATTTTTTACTAAAATAAAAATAGTAAATTTCCATATAAAATTTTTGACTCAACCAAACGATATTAGGATTTTTACAATGACTTGTGTAATTCATTTGTTAAATTTTTAACAAGAATTTTTTATATTTCAAATATATCTTCCTTTTTCAATTCTTTCTATTAGCTCACACTCTCTATATATATCTTGTTCAAATTTCAATCGTTCATAAAAAAAACTTTTTATTCATCCACTCAAGTGCAAATACATTTTTTTGAACTTGTAGGGGGATGACACTTGATGTTAATACAGTTTTTTCAAATATTAATTCGTTAATTAAATTTAATTAATTAATGTTAGTTTTTTTAGATTTAAGTTGCATATATCTACCAATAGATGGCACCAGATAAAGTTAAAAAAATGAATGAAAATTATTTATAAAAAGGACTTTCTGCAATAGAGTGGAAAAAAAGTAGGAATTGACTTTAAAAATTTTTTTTTTTCATGTTACTTGTTTATACTTTTTATTTTATGATTCTTATTTATTTTAAATGTCTTCTTCATTGGCGCAATAGCCCCATGGTGGACCAAGGCTGTCTGACTACTAGCAGATTAGGATATGTTTTTCTTTTCATGGGGATAGGGTTGTCAGCCTATGCCCAACAGTCCTATTAGACGAGGATCTACTGTTTAAGGTGGATTTATAACAATCCAGGGCGCAGCCACGACTCCAACCAGAAGCCTTTGGTACCGAGCAGCAGATCGAACGCTAGTCGTTCGGCCATTAAGCCACAGTTCAGCGGACTCCATATAACTTTCTCCTAATGCAGCTGGCAAATAGACCGTGATCTTTCGCCATAAGGGTTGCACCGATGTTACTCACTTTGCATTACCCAGGGGCGCGTGTAACTTGATGGTAAGCCACGGACGCGGAGTAACAATGCCCCCTCAGCGCTCTACGATCCTATTAGGACCTACGGCTTAAAGTGGATTCGAACCACTACAAACACCCATGGCAAAAAGCCGGGATTCGAACCCGATACCTGTGGTACCGAACGCCAGAGCGCTAGCCATTCGGCTACCAGGCCCTGATTCCATATAACTAAATATACATTATAATACACATTACACATTACAAATGCACATTACATTAGAAATAGATAAATATTTTTAATAAATACAAATTCTAAATGGGCCTAATGGCTGGGTGACTGGGGCTATGGCGTTGGTGCTATGGATGTTCGGTTCTATGAATGTAGGTTCTATGCTATGGATGTAGTAGTGGTTCGAAATTCACTTTAAACAGTAAGTCCCGGTCCGATATGAACTATAGAGCGTTGAGCGTAGAGCTAACAACTCTACCCCCCCAAAAAAAAAAAAAAGGAATAAGTTATAGGGTTTATATATTTTTAATAATACAAACAACATAAATTCATCTTTCAAAAAACCTGACTGACCATTACGACCTTTTAAAAACTGTTTGTTGTAAATTAGAAGGAAATAATTTATAAATGATATTGGTGAGATCAGATTTTCGACAAAAAATAAAAATAATAATAATAATAAATAAAACTTTCAATAAATCTTTTGACAATTATTTCTAATTATAATCTAAACTCAGGAACAAAAAAAAAAAAAAATCTAATAAAATGGATAATGTTCATATAACAGGGAACATAAATGTAAATTTATATAAAAAAAAAAAAAAGTATCTAAAAGGGAAAGAAAGCTAAAAAAGATAATAATGAAAGGAGATTTTAATCATAATTATATAATCGAAAGAATTTATACAGGAACAAAAGAAATATATAATAAAAGTCAATTCCTACTTTTTTTCACTCTATTGCAGAAAGTCCTTTATAAATAATTTTTTAAAAATTTTTTAAGATTATCTGGCGCCCTCTATTGGTAGATATATGCAACTTAAATCTAAATAAAAACTAAAATGAATTAATTAAATTTAATTACTGAATTAATATTTGAAGAAATTGTATTAACATCAAAGTGTCATCCACTACATGTTAAAAAAAATGTGTTTGAACTTGAGTGGATGAATAAAAGGTATTTTATTAACGATTGAAAATTTGAACAAGATATATATATATATATGGAGAGTGTGAGCTAATGGGAGTAATTGAAAAAGAAAGGAACAAATCATTTGGATTATTATTAAATCTTTTTAATTCTGAATTTCCATTAATTAAACCATCAAATTATATAATATTTCTAGATACTGTTATCCAATATTAAGTAAATTTTTTTTAACTAAATTGAAAAAATTACCTTTTCAATGAATTATTTCTTATAAACTGATAAACTGATCTATGTAAATGATACCTAAAGTGTATTATATGCCTTCTGTGTTATGCATTAGATATATAATGTTTATTTTTCCCTTTTTTTTTTTTTTGAACTATTTATTTTGCAATTTTCATTTGTATTTTTTCTCGATAAAACTAGTGAAATAAGATATATTATATTGTTTACTAAAATAAAGGAACTTTAAATTTATCTGTTAGTATATAAATAAAAATATTAAAGTTTCTTTATCCATTTCAAATAGCTCATTCCTTTTATAACCCAACTACAGCAAGGAGAAAACATATTTTATATTAAAGTAAGATAGAAACAGTTAAATCTTTTTTTTTTTTTAAATTTAATATCTAAAATAAAATGTAAAATTGCTCCATTTTCTCCAAAAATAAACGAGAAAATAAAAGAGTAAAACTCAAAACCATGCATTAAAATTGTTTTATTATTTTCACTATACTTCCATTCAAAACGCTTTGTTTTTACTTTTGGTAGTATATTTTGATTTCATTAATGTTCTTTAACGTTTTCCAGAAATGCCATTATTCGATCCCATTTCGTTCAGAATAAAATGGTTTGTTCTTATTCAAAAACTCTCGTTCATAAAAAAGATCTTAGAAATAAAAATCTTAAGTCTTTTTTTTTTTTAGAATACTAGAACACTCAGAAACAAAGAACTATCTTTGTTATTTTAAACTTCCTGAAATTGAAAGCAATATCTAGAATGACGAAATAGGTATTATCTCAAGTCTTCTTCATTTTTGTGTCTGATGTATACTGTTGATTCAAAGAAATGAAGTTTTGTTCAGGTTTTTTTGAAATTATTCTCTTCCTTTCAAAAAAAAATTTGTTTGATGGAATTTCTAAAACTAAAGCATTTTAAAAATTCTTCGAATTATATTTGTTTTCTGGAACTAAATTAAAACTTAAAGTTTCAAAATTACTTTTAAAAGTTAATTCGAAATTATTTCTTTTAAAATAATTTGAATATCTGTCAAAAGAAATTATTGAAAATCAAACTATTGTTAATTTACCATCAAAATAATTTTTTTATTTTTTTATATTTCCGGTGGCAAGTTTACAGGAAAAGAGATATCATAAAAAATAAATAGAAAGAACAAGATAGACATCAGTTAATCCATCGACTTAAGTCTCGCAATTCAATAACGCTTCCCTAAAGAAACAGGAACAAGATGAACAGAAACAAGATGGGGCATAGCCATTTCTTTCTAGTTATCTATAGTGCAACGTAGATCTACTTCTCTGTGGTGCACTCTGGGCAACGTCTGATACGGCAAAATGATCTACAAATACTGCCTTTAATCTAGATTAAAATTATTTTAAGTGTTCAGCAAATTTGCTTCTGTATTTTAGGAGCAGGAATTTTTAATGTATGTAGTTGTTAGGGAAAAAGTATTCTACATGGCAATCATAAAATGCACAAAAATAAATGTAGAGGGCATTGTAGAGCAATACACCTTGTCTTTATAAAAGATGGCACACAAGATCAAAAATCTCTAGCGATTCTCTGGCTAATCTAGAATCGTCATTAAGATTGATTGGATATCAGCTAGTAACTTGATAACATCTTCAAATGAAACAAAAACCACAATTTTTTTATTAAATTTAATTGTTTCCTTCATCGTGTATTACTGCTTTTAAAACAAATTTATTCAAAATAATTAAAACGAAATGAAAATTAAATGGAAACAATTTATAAAAATTGCACTTCTATTTAAAAACTCTTGTAACGCACTGTAGATTTTCAATAATTAAAAGTAAATTTACTTCTATAATCAATAATTTTAATTTTCCCATCTTAATGTTTCCAAACCCACATTATTTTTGCCTTATTACATCAATGAATATTTGGCTTGTAGGTAATCGATTTATTATGATATTTAAATTGCATGAGAGTTAAATATTAATGAAGCGAAGCTGAACCGATCGTTTTGCATAAATGCAAATATTCGAATCATTCCAGACTGAGTCATGGCAGCATTCGTTCTCTTCAAGTTCCATCATAAATAGTAATTACGGCGACACAACAAACGGATACGAAGTCATTCGCGTTTACAGCAACGGAAGAAGAACGAAAAGTACGTACTCAAGATGAACTCCATTAAAGTCTGAAATTTTTTTCTTAAAAACGAAAATTCGAATTGCCAGACAAAACTTAAGGAAATTATTTCTTACGGGAAACAACTTTAACGAGCGACTTTCAAAAGTTCTGCATGAAATTCTTATAAATTGGAATTTTTCACTGCAAAGTACATTTTGCCCAGTTGCCATCTTATTAGTTTATTCTCGAAAATAACTAGATCAAAGTGTTTCGGGAGAGTGTGTGTGTAGTAAAATTTAAAATTCTTGCAATTTAAATTGAGTTAGGTAAATCAACTGCTTTGCAACTATTTCCGTCGCAATGTAGAAAATAGAAATTCAGAAATGAGTTTTAAACATCGATTAATAATGCAATGTTATGCGATTATCTAGATTGTCATGTTATGCATAAACGAAATGGGCAATTGGATTTTATACGTTACAGTATATTTTTTCTGTTTTAATTATTATTTATTTATTTTTCATACCATTTTGTTTCAAAAGCAAGATTTTAGGAAATATGGGAAAGCATTTTCAAAATGTAAGATTTTATTAAATTTTTATTAATTATTTAGTTATAAGGAGAAATAACCGCCTTAAAATATTTTCATTTAAAAAAAAAAGCCAAAACTATTAAAGATAGATTTAAATTGTATCAAAAATTATAATTAATAAATCGAATTGTAAAATAAAATATCTTATTAAGTTTTCAAACATATTAAATCAAAAGTTTTATATTTGCATTTCTCAGATAATAATGGCTATTTTAATCGAACTGTCGATCGAATGAGGTTTGAATAGAACATTCAATATCAATTCAATGAGTTTAAATTCTATCATGAGGACTCATATTTCTACCTCTAATCAATAATATTTTTTGGAATCTGGTGTTCCCTGAGGTATGGATTTTAACTAATAGCAAAAGCTCTATCCAAAATTTTACTAAAAATTAATCCAATGCAGAACGAAGACAGAATATGATTCTTCTTCATTGGCCCAATAGCTCCAAAGTCGGCTAAGGCCTTCTGCCTATTGGCAGATTTCGGGGCAAGAGATAGGGTTGTCTGCCCAACGCTAAACTTTATACAGTCATATTATACCGGGATCTACGGCAAAGTTAATTCCGATCCACTACAAACATCCATGACACCTCCGGGACTCGAAACAGAAACCCGTGACACCGAACGCAATCACTCGGCCATCAAGATCTATAGTATGATCACCAATGGAAATAGTTAAATAACGCGTCAAAATGAGTGTAACTAAATTCTTTAACCATGAGTGACTTGATCGCCAATTAGCTAGCACTTTGGCCTTTGGTATTATAGGCTTCAGGTTCGAATCCTGGAGGTGTCTTGGATGTTTGTAATGGGTTTGAAATCCACGTTTAACTGCAGGTCCCAGTCTAATTAGCCTAAAATAAATGTAGAGCGACAAACCAAACTTTAACCATGAAAATATTTTTTTTTTTGGTAGTCATAGAAACAATTACTTTATTATAAGACAAATAGTATAAAGGAATTGATGCGACTGTTTACTGAAATTTAAGCTACAGCAGAGGTTCTCCAATACTTATAATATCATTTCTCCATTTCGCCATTCGCCTAAAATTACGTTCCGATGCATTTTTCCAAACGCCCATACAAAATGCATAACACACACCGAAAGTCCAAAACAAACCGGCGCCATCCATTTACATTATGCAAAAGATCTCCTGGACTCATTTAATACACGACCGCAATAATTTATGTTCACAATCTCTTCCCTGCAATCTACATCCACGTCCTACTCGGATTGTTCAATCTACACACTAAACGCACGACGAAACGCAATTCGATGAACTCAGGAAAATAATTCCACTCAAGGCACCCAAATGCTATCTGGATATAATTGCGTAGATCCGCCACACTCCGATCCATTGACAGGCCCGTATTACGGGCTTCCGTTCATCTTGGATGGTTCAAACACAGGCTGGTAGATTCTAACGATCTCTCTGGGTTATTCAGTGGCTGCTCATTGGCCCGTCATTTCGTCATCAACGAGTGTTTTAAGTCAGAGCTCTCTCGTTAACAGTGATGGTCGTAATAAAAAGGATTCTGCATTCAGATGTTGCATGTGTTCCGATGAGAGATTCTTACGAATGGCTGAATTATGGATATTATATTTATTCCTTTTAACGATGGTAAGTGTAACATTATTTTTTTATGTTTCTATTATATTGTTTTAATTAATCAATAAATGTTATTTTACGCAATCGCCCTTTCTCTCGTTAGCAGTGGTGGTTGTATATGTCTTTATATCCGGCCGGCCGGTTCAGAAACAGGAGGAATGTCCGGTTGGTTCTGTCACTTCAAAGAAAAAGAGAAAAAACCACATTTGTCGATTCGTAGCAAAGCCCTTCTTCTCCAAATAGCTCCCTTTAAGAAAATCCGTCAAGTGAGGGGGCTGTCATATTCCCCACACTTATTAGAATAAACACTTTCTCTGTCCACGGTCTGTCACCCATCACGATGCAACAACTCATGATGTATTCCATATTATATCTGTAATTGTTTCGACCTGTGAAGGTCGCACAGACAATCGCTAATTTCAGGAGGTCTCATTATCCATGACACCGAATATCTGCTATCAGATTTGAGTAACACGTTGTTCTCCTTAGTACAAAACACAAATTGTATGTAATATAACTATCCACAACTCTGCTTACATTCTGCACTATTTGAGAGACAGGTTGTTACTATAACATACTTGTCAAAGAATATACATTCCCCTTTCCTGGGAACAGAAATGCTATATGTCTTCCAGTGGGAAAAATACTACAATATATTTTTTATATAAATGCAACATAATTCAACATTTTAACACGAATATATAAATATTTTAAGTTATTCTTTTTTACTGAGAACAGGCTAGCACACAATGAGGATTGGATTTCCTTATTGCTAGTATAATAAGCAATGCATTAAAATACGAGTAGACTAGGCGGAGATTGTAACAGAATTTGGCATAGATGGCTAAGCTGTCTGGTTAAGACCTTCAATACATCATGAAAAAATTTGCAGCAATCACTTTGAAAATCATCACCAACAAGGCTAACACTTCAAAGTGGTGCTTATCATTATAAAAATATCAGAAATGTACTTGGTTCTTGAATTTAACGAAAGAGAACGAAAGAACGAAAGGGCTCTCTACGTTGAAAAATGTCAATTCAAAATTCATTTTGTAAGAATGACATTTTGGAATTCGGTTTTCAATTATATGTACGATAATTATGCTAAATCAACATTACTAATAATATCATTATTTAATGTACCCTTCTTTACTAGTTTTCTAATGATATATCATTAATTAAAAACACATAAGTAACATGCTTTGCTCCTTAAGCAAAATTTAAAACCACCTCACTTTTAAAAAGTTATCAATTCAACCATATATCTTACCGGAATACTGTCTCTTTATTTTTTATTTTTTGTCTTTAGAAAACTTTTAAAACAAACCCCCTTTTCTTTAACTGATTTTCCAGAATACCGAATTCTAGACAAAAGCACGTAACGACGCGATATCTAGAAAGGAAAAAAAGAAAAAGATAAAAATTCTCCATCTTACTTTTCAAACAAGAAAAAAATAATAATAACAAAGGACAAACCATCTTAATAGGATTAACAATTACAAGAATCTCCTCTTGTAAAATAAAGATTCTTCCATGGAAATAACTTTCCCCGGAAGAAAAGTAGCTTATTAAATTAATTCTCTGCACAAGACACGGTTAAAGGTAAAATATAATTAGACCGAATTTGTTTCCTTTCTTTTTTTTTTCTTTTCTTTTTCTTCTTTCGAACTTGGAGTTTCTGTTTCTGTCCAGATAATGCCCCACTACAGAATTAATTGAGGTAATACAGGTATTAAGTTTTTCCTCGTGTTGTCGAAGGGTGTTGTTAGGGGTGGTAATAATCTTGCGCAAACAACCCTGAGGGGTTAAAACGTATGAAACAAAATTTGTCGGTTGATCAAGCAAGTTGGAACTCTTTTTTCTAATCCTCATCCCTCCCTATTTATGAATGGAACGTGAATTTTGTGTTGACACTGTTTTATCAACTATTCAGAGGAAAAGTAAACATATGATTTAAAGGTGGAATTGGACGATTAATTTTTGAAAGGAATCAGAATAGAAAAAAGATGAAAGCAATTCCGAAACTCTCTTTTTGGGTTATTTCGGAATTGCTTTCATCTAATTTTCTTTTGATACTATGTAAATTACAGTCAGAATTGTAAATTACATATTAGTTTGTCTTAGTCATTTGCCAATTTTCAGTACAATAACAGTTTAGTTCAGTACTTTGTAGCCGTTTTTAAACTCTTAACGCCATTTTCTTCTTTTATTTCTGTAGAGTGTTATCCAAAATTAAAAATAATTTCTTTTTTGATAATATGTAGTTTAGAATTTTAATTCTAAATAACATGTAAAAATATGATTTGCAATAATAATCAATAATATAATATGTTAATATGTTATTTAACTCTAAATTACATATTATTTACAATTAAAATTCTAAATTACTTATTACAGTAGAATCTCTTTAAGTCAAACCTCAATAAGTCGAAAATCTTCACAAATTTTTTATTCCCTTCCTCCAAGCCCCAAAACCTCCATTACTCGAAATTGCAACCCTCTATATGTATAAATAATTAGTCAATCCCCACGAGCCATTTTTTGGTATTGATTTTCCCTCCGTAACTTGAAAAACCAAATTGGACCTCTGTATCTCGAACATTAGCAATGTTTGATTTTTTACAATATTTTTTACAACCTTTACAACTCGATCATTTGAAACTAATTACCTCTATAGCTCGAAGAAAATAAGTTACCAACTTCAGGGATTTGCCGACAATGCACACCATTGTTTCTTAGAAAACAATGTATGAGTATATAGTAAATAGAATAACCTATTCTATGAAATAGCAGCTTAGATAACGCTACAGTTAGAGAACGATAGAATTGTGTAAAGCAAAAAAATAATAATAAATATAATAATAAGTAATAAATAATAATAACTGACTTTTTAATACATAATATTTTTAATTTTAAAGTTGTTTCGAATAATTTTTGATTTTTTATTGTAGTACATAATATAACATTTAAGTTGCAAATAAACATGTTTATTATCTCTGTAACTTGAATTTTTATTTATTTTAGCTCTAACTCAAAATAAGTTAGAAAGAATCTAGATCTATACAGGTAGAATATTTCATTACAAAATCCATGAAAGTCGAAGTCTTCCATACGTCGAAAACTCTATAACGCGAATTATTTGGCATCTCCTTTGAAGTTCGACGTACAGAGGTTCTACTGTACTTTTAATTAAAATTTAACTTAAGTATTATTTAGAATAGCAATTCTAAATTAAGTATTTTTACAATTAAAATTCTAAATTACATGTCATTTACAATAAAATTCTAAATTGCTTATTAACTATTTTCTTTATCATTATAAAAAATCGGTAAGACAGCTGGTTCTTGAATTATCTGATAAGAATGAAAGTGCCCTCCCCTTGTTGAAAAATATTAATTCAAAATTCATTTTGAAATTAGGTTTTTAATTAGATTTATAATTATACTAAATCACCATTACTAATTACAATATTGTCTGAAAAAAAAAATATTGTCATTATTTAATGTATCCTTCTTTGACTAATTTTCTAATGATATATCATTAATTAAAACAAATAAATACATGCTTTCTTAAGCAAAATTCAAACCCCAACTTTTAAAAAGTTATCAATTCAACCGTATATCTTACCGGAATACTATCTCTTTTATTATTATTTTTTTTTTGACTTTAGAAAACTTTTTGAAACAAACCCCCTTTTCTTTAGATTTTCCAGAATACCGAATTCCAGACAAATGCCCGTAACGACGCGATAAATAGAAAGAAAAAAAATTAAAAATTAAAATTTCGTCCATCTTACTTTTCAAACAAAAATAATAATAATAATAACAAAGGACAAACCTTCTTAATAGGATTAACAATTACAAGAATCTCTTCTTGTAAAATAAAGATTCTTCCATGGAAATAACTTTCCCCAGAAGAAGAAAAGTAGCTTATTAAATTAATCCTCTGCACTAGACACGATTAAAAGTAAAATATACTTAGACCGAATTTGTTTCCTTTTTTTCTTTTTTTTTTTTTGGAACTTGGAGTTTCTGTTCTGTCCAGATAATGCCCAACTCCAGAATTAATTGAGGTAATACAGGTATTAAGTTTTTCTCGAGTTGTCAAGGAGGGTTGTTAGGGTGGCAATCAACCCTGAGGGGGTTAAAATTTATGAAACAAAGTTTGCCGGTTGATCAAGCAAGCATTGGAGTTGAGAAGTTATTAAAGGTATTCTCAAACGGTGAAGAAATTAAATTCCAAAGGGAAAGAGTTGGAAATTCTTTTTCCTACCCCCATCCCTCCCCTGTTTATGATTGTAACGCGATTTTTATGTTGACGCTGTTCTATGAACCATTCTATGGAAAAGTAAACATGGGATTTAAAGGCGAATCATTTCTGAAAGGAATTAAAAAAGAGTTATTTTGAAAAAGTTTTCGTATAATTTTTTCTATTATATGTAAACTACAGTGATCATAAATTACATATTAGCCTGCCTTAGCCACTTGCCAATTTTCAAGCAATAGGTGACCGTACAGTATTTTTGCCGTCTTATTTAAACTCTTAACACCTTCTCCTTTAGTTTCTAATTGTAGGATTATATTTAAAACTGAAAGTAAATTTTTTGATAATAAGTACATATTATTTACAATCAAAATTCGAAATTACATATCATCTTGCTTTAGCCACTTGCCAATTTTTTATGCAAAAGCTGGTCGTAGAGTACTTTTGGTCCTTTTAAGCTCTTAACATCATATTTCTCTTCTGTTTCTAATTGTAGAGCATTGTCCAAAATTGAAAGCAATTTCTTTTGATAATAAGCAATTTTTGAATTTAACTCTAAATTACCTATTAGCTGAGTACTTGCTCATTAATAGATGGTCGCACAATATTTTGTGGTCGTTTTGGACTCTTAATATCAATTTTTTTTTTATGTTCCTAATAGTAGGGTTTCATCAAAATCGAAAATTAAAATTCCTGTGTACCTTGCAGGATTATCAAGTAAAAGAGCATGTATTATTAGAAGAAATAATTTTTATTTGCTTCCTTACATTTTAGGATATTACTGTTAGAATATATCTCTATAAGCACATACGATTTAGTCATATTACAGTGTGACCAAACCTCTGCATCCAAACATGAGTGGGAATGGATTGTCTTGAGAAAGATAATCTAGCTTTATTTCTTGGTCTCAGCCTTAATCTTGCAAAATGGTTTTGTAGGATTCTAAAAGGAGGATAATTTATTAGATTCAGGTCGAGAAAATAAGATGGATGAAGTATAATTCTTCTGGGAGACCTTTAATCCCTCCTGTAGTGTGAGCTTTGGCATCGTCATGCTCCAGGATCATCCTTTTTCTGTAAATCAACAAAGCCTTGCAAGCCTTTTAAGCTTCTAGGTTGTCAACAGACAACTTCAGCGTTTATTGTTAGACCGTCACGTGTTGGATCATAATAACCATTACCTTTCATATAACAGATTGGACCAATCAGAAAGTGTTCATCCAAAGAAATTAATATCCCCGGATGCAGACTGATCGATAAGTCTAGAATGATTGGCTAAGGACTGTATTGAAGGCGCGCCGAATTATCATAGACATTTTAGAAGTTGAATCGGCGTTTTTATGTCATGTGATTATACAACAAAAATGACGGGAAGTTAGTTACAACTTAATACAAATCATTATAATATTAAATTTTAAAAACCATTTAAAAAAACCTGATCCATATCATATGAATTCAGCTTCGACCTGCGAATTTAATAATGCGAGGAAATATAAAAGTCTGATAACACTTGAAACACATCCTACCTGTCATTTTCATCACTTTGTGCTTATGAAACACAATAGGAATTCGAAGTGATCAAAAAAAGTATCTCATCTGGTGTCGTCATAGATTAAAGAAAATATTTAATCTACGACTAACTTGAAATACATGAACTTAAAAATATACTTACTAAGTTTTTAAAACCTCCTTGTCTTATAATTATAAAAGCTTGAAGGAGTTTGGATCGAAATTTTAATGTGTCATTTCGAGGCAGCTAATTTTTATATTCTTTCATATACATCTTTTCATACATAACAAATCACTCAATAAATATCCGGTGGGACACAAAAATATCAAAACTGTTAACAGGCTCATAAGAATTTTGGATAGTAGCATCCTTCAAACGATACTTGTCAAAATTTCACGACATTCTGATAATTCGATAATTAGTTTACAGGTTACAGTGATTTTAGTGACTCCTGTTTTGTAATTTTCAAAACATTGGATAAAAAGAATTTCATGTGTTGATTAAACATCATTTTTGATGGGGAAAATACTATTGAAGTTAAAAAAATGGCTTGATAAGCGTTATAGAGACTCTGCATCAGAGAAATCAACTATCATTGACTGGTATGCTGAATTTAAAGGCGGTGGTACACAGCTGATAAAGCTGAACGCTCCAAATCGGCAGTTGTTCCTGAAAACATAAAAAAAAGTCCACAAAAATAGTTTTAAAAGATCTTAAAGTGAAGTTATGTGAACTAGCTGACACCTTAAAGATATCAGAAGGTAGTATGTTTATAATTTTACAAGAAAATTTGAGCATGCTTAAGTTGCTTTCGAAATGGGTGACGCGTTTGCTCATACCTAACTGTAAACAACAACGCGCTGACGATTCAGAGTGCTGCTTGGAGCTGTTCAATTGAGATAAAAAGGATTTTTGAGTCAGTATGTGACATGGATCCACCACTACACACTGAATCAAAATGATCGTCAGCTGAGTGGAAGCCTTCAAAGGACCAAAAACTCAAAAATAAGAATGCAAAGTATGGCATCCTTATTTTGGGACACACATGACATTTTGTTCACCGACTATCTTGAGAAAGATGCAACTATCAGTAGCGAGTATTACATGTCATTATTGGATAGATTGAGTGTAGAAATTAAAAAAATGTGCTGTTTCACCAAGACAATGCTCCTTTATTTTGCAGACAATGCTCACAAGTCGATGAAAACCACGGTTAAATTGTATTAATTACGCTGCGAATTGCTTCACCGCCACTGTATTCTCCAGATCTGGCCCCCAGCTACTATTGACTTTTCGCAGACCTCAAAAAGATGCTCCAGGGAAAGAAATTTGGCTAAAATGAAGTGGTTGTCGAAACTGAGACCTGACAAATCTTTCTACAAAAAAAAGGCATCGATAAATTAAAGGAAAGTTGGAATGAATGTATCACTCTTGAAGGAGAGTATGTTGACAAATAAAGTTGAATTTATAAAAAAAAAAATTGTTTTTTTAGCTAGACCGGAGACTGATTGAGTGATGTGTTATGGTCCATTAAATTATGTTATGTCCTTGACGCATCGAAGTGACGATCGAAAATATAGGCCCCTTATGCAATGCAGCGACTATCGAAAATAAAGGGCTGCCAAGGTAACAATCGAAAATAGGGTCTTCCTTTGGAAAGAAGTGATGATCGAAAATAAGTGGGGCTTGAATTGCCTACCGGGAGATCTTTTAAGATTAACCGATCCTCATTTGTGTGTCGTATGGAAGAAAACCTGAGCAGTGACCGCAATATACGCCAATAGTGGATTTGAACTTTTCTTCATCCTAGCTGTGCATATTATCAATGATCAAAATACGAGTAGAAGCAGCAAGAAGAAGGTGAGAACCTTCCAGAATCACCTTTAATAGTAACTGCTCTGTATTTGTGTGTCTTATAGTAAAAAACTTGGAGAATTCCTATCGTGTAACTTCACTATAGACGAGTGACGTTTACATAAGCCATTATAGTCCTCGTGTTCCTTCTATCTGAAACTATTGACTTAAACACACGGAATTTAACGGGCTCGAATCTGACTCCTCCTACAAAAAAGGGATACAATAAATAATAAAAATATTTATTCAGAGAATTTTGTTATTAATAATATTGATTTAACATAATTATCATAAATCCTATTAAAAACCTAATTTCAAAATTTTATCCTTTCAAAATGAGTGCTTTAATTTTTAATTATCTATCGCATGATATGTGTACGTATATTCCTATAACTAGGCATAGCAGCACAATTATCAACAAAATTTCCAAATAAAACATAATAAAATAATTCATCATAATCTTTTAGAGGGGAAAGAAATGATGTTTTATCAGTAAAACAAATAAATAATTTGATAACGATAAGTAATTAGCATTTTCTATTCATTATAAAAATATAAGAAACAAAATCACAAATAAAAATGTACTGTTTGAATTGTTATTTTTTTAAGATTTACGAAATAATTAAGCGAATTTAACTAGAAAAAAAAAAATCATCTACCTTATTTCTTACTGATTACTTTGATAACGTTAAGGTTCCAGGTGTCTCACATAATACTGGTTTTAATTCACATTCTTTTGAATATATGATAATCACAAAACAAAGACCAGACACCCCAACTTTTCTCAGAACAAAGTAAAAGTTCCATATCTTCCCGACATGCCTCCTTAAAATAATCAAAGCAGTCTTTTTATACTTTTGAAACTTTATTATCCCCGATCGCAGGCATAGAGAGCAGGCCTTTGTTAGATTAACGAAAACAACCGATATTAATATGGCGAGGAAATTTCATTATAAAAACAGTCTTTATCATAACACATCCTTTTCTTTCACATTTCTCTCCTCTGTTGAAAAGACTTGAGATAAGGGAGACCTTGCTAATTAAATTTTCTAAGCTATTCTGTAGTAAAAGTACCGTCGTCGTCTCTCTCATATCGCGAACGAATATTGTTTATAAAACTTAAGTTTTTGAAAAATAGTGTAAAATATAATACCTTATTTCCCGTTTTCTTTGTTATCATTTAAATTGACACATCTTGGGTACATTCTTCTGTGAAAAAACACTGCCGTGATATTTATTTTAATGTAAATTGATTTGCAAATGTATAATTTACATTTCTAGGAAGTTGTTTTTGTGAGGGTAAAAAAATTAACCTTTTGGCATGATTTTATCATAATATATTTATTCATAATCTTCAATTCATAATATTCAAATATAGATGTTTTTAGTGCTTTTGCACTAAACTTTGCTATTATCACCTTAGATATGTTCAAATATTTGCTACTAAACGACTTGCATGTAAGTGCTATACAACGATACTTTTACAATGTCGTAAACCAAAATATTATTTTAACAGTGTGATCTGCAAATAATTAGTTACACAGTATTGTAAGACAATGTAATGTACTGGATATTTGCTTGAAGTAATGAGGATAGTAGGAATTGGACGGAACAAAAATTGCCATAGAGCATGACTTCGCAAATCATATTTAGTCTGCAAAAGTTAAAAATACTTATGCATATGTGACATAGAGCAGAACCTACAAAAATACAATAATAAGTAAAAAAACTTTTATTTGGTAGCATGATTATTACACTACAGTCTGTGGAGCCTACCAGGAAGTACAATAATTACAAAATAAGTGCGAAACAGTACAATAATACATTTTCTTCACAGCATCGTTGCAAAACGTCTGTAGTGAGGATTTCAACACCAAAAGGGAGAGGGGCAAAGATGAATGATTGCAGGATTTGTTTGAAGTTGCAGCAGTCAAGATTATTGCGCAGGCTTCAGTAACAGGTAACATATTGTTGGACTTGTTCAATGATGCTGGGTGTGCTGAGGATTGCCAAATTACCATGAGGTATGAGATCTTCCGATGTCTACATGGTGACTTATAAAAGAGGATTTAAGGAGTGCCTAAAAAAGTTTAAGGGATTGTGATCAAGAAACAGATTCAATGCAACCAGAATACACTCCATTCTCAGAATGAATATCATAAAGGTGATTTAGCGCCGCGATGTGGTGGTGGACCCTTATGCATGAACTACATGCTCTGCTGCACTGTAGCTGGCACTCATTGATTTTACGTGCTTAAATGGGTTTGTGATACCATGTTATTTGACACTACTTGTTGTTTATTATCACCCCGCAGTTTATCGCTACTTCAAGAGAATATCCTGTATACGCACATTACTAGGCAAGTGTGAAACTGCTTAAGATGAATTCCCAACTAAAGTTTAAAAAGCCAGACTTAGAGCCTTCAGCCAATCAGAAGCCTGTTTTCTCCTTTTCCATATTTCGCATATAGCTTCAGATTTGAATTTAATTCAACTTTTAGACACAAGACTCCTTTTGAAACGCAAAGGAAACATGGATTCTCCTTTTGAGAACAGATTCTAGGACAGATAGGAAACATGGATTTGTAAGCATGATTAAAAAAGATTTGTAAGCGGTGATTAAAGAACAGATAGGAAACTGGATTTTGATTAAAAAGCAAAATGCAAGGACGCTTCTAGAACAGATAGGAAACATGGATTTGTAAGCGGTGATTAAAAAGACTCCTTTTGAAACGCAAAGACGCTTCTAGAACAGATAGGAAACATGGATTTGTAAGCGGTGATTAAAAAGACTCCTTTTGAAATGCAAAGACGCTTCTAGAACAGATAGGAAACATGGATTTGTAAGCGGTGATTAAAAAGACTCCTTTTGAAACGCAAAGACGCTTTTTGAAATTAAAAAGACTCTTTTGAAACGCAAAGACGCTTCTAGAACCGATAGGAAACATGGATTTGTAAGCGATGATTAAAAATGCAAGGACTCATGGAAATTTGTAAGCTTTTTTGAAATGCAAGGACGCTTCTAGAAAACAGATAGGAAAAAAAGACATGGATTGGAACAGACAGGAAACATAAGCGGTGATTAAAAGACTCCTTTTGAAATGCAAAGGACGCTTCTAGAACAGATAGGAAACATGGATTGGTGATTAAAAAAGACTCCTTTTGAAACGCAAAGACACTTCTAGAACAGATAGGAAACATGGATTTGGTGATTAAAAAGACTCCTTTTGAAATGCAAAGACGCTTCTAGAACAGATAGGAATTAAAAAACGAGTTCATTGGCCAGGTCACCTCATGTATGTAGCAATTTAGGTTTTGCTGGAGGAACATACAACTGCCCACTGAAAATTTTTTTTTTCTCTATCTACTGGAGTCTTTAGTTCCTGGTGCGAGTCTATTATTAGAAACAATTCAAAGGGAATTGCAATAGAGGAATTGGCAAAGAAATAAGATCTCTAGGTAAGAGACATCCATAGCTGTCATACAGAGCCTGTTCTTTTCACCAGCAACAACTGTTTGGTCGTTTTGTGTTATAACTTTTAAAGAGTGGGGCTACCAATGATAATCTCGATTACTAACGATAACTAATGTATTGAGAGCGGATAACGAAAATGATTGATTCTTTCGCAGTCGTTGTTCACATCTAAAACTAAAACTGTGTTATTTTATGATTAAATAAAGCTTCTTTCTTTTATGCAGAAATCTTTAATTGAGGTATTGGATGAAATTCCAGTTGAACGTTCAAAATAAGGTAAAAAAGTAATGCTCCAAAAGGGTTTCTGATATTCTTTTATGGACCATCAATGAAGTAATTACTGACCATCAATAAATGATGACTTTAATTTGACCATCAATGATCTGAATTTTATAATCTCCATCAATGATCTGGTGTGAATCAATGATTTTACTTTATACGTTACGATCAATTTTGATCGACTTTATACTGATCATCAATAATCAATGATCTGATCTTATTTATACGTTACTGACCATCAATGATCTGATCTGACTTTATACGTTACTGACCATCAATGATCTGATCTTACTCTGATCAATGATCTGATCTTTTATACGTTACTGACCATCAATGATCTGATCTTACTTTATACGTTACTGACCATCAATGATCTGATCTGACTTTATACGTTACTGACCATCAATGATCTGATCTGATCTCAATGATCTTTTTATACGTTACTGACCATCAATGATCTGATCTTACTTTATACGTTACTGACCATCAATGATCTGATCTTACTTTATACGTTACTGACCATCAATGATCTGATCTTACTTTATACGTTACTGACCATCAATGATCTGATCTTACTTTATACGTTACTGACCATCAATGATCTGATCTGATTTTATACGTTACTGACCATCAATGATCTGATCTGATTTTATTACTGACCATCAATGATTACTGACCATCAATGATCTGATTTTATACGTTACTGACCATCAATGATCTGATCTTACTTTATACGATAGTGTAACACCATGAAGAATATCCTACGAGGCAAACCTGAAATAAGTGTGAAAGGTGAAGTATATCACGTCTTTGTAAAATGAATATTGTTCTAATTAATTTTGGTCTTGTATTTGCAATTTTAATGGTTGGCAATGTATACACATATCAACTTGTTTTTATATATTTTTGTTAAATTTTTATTATTTTAAGAATATATATATGCTTATAATTTTCTTGCAACCTTAACTGTTATGTTAACTCAATACAGACATTTTAATCTACAAGAAAATGGTGATTCTTTTTCTTCTTTATTATTAAATATTTTATTGTTAAATGTCCACTTCTACTCATGTAACATGAAAAAATTAGTTTAAATGTTTGTGAAAATGATATGATGTAAAAAAAGAATTTGCATTAGAGCAAAAAGCAGGACCATACAGTGCATAAGGTGATAGTGAATTGCCAAGAAAACATCCCGTCGTCGGAACAATAAATGAATATGGAATAAAACCTATTCTTTGATCAGAGACATCAATTGAGTGATCATCATTTGACTGAAGGCGTCTACAGAGCGTCGACACCTAATCTGCTAAATGAAGCTGTATTTGTCCAAGAATAACGCAAGCGTAATAGAAACAAGATTTACAGAAAAATATACTCACCCCAACATAATGGATACGGACTAAAGAAAATTGACATGAATTGAAAGTAACCAGATCTTGGCGTCTCAATAGAAGAAGAGCTTCTTTGCTACAGCGAATGATTTCCTTTTGTTTACATTGGGTAGACACGGATGAGATTTGTAGGGAAAAGGTAAAGGTTGATTAATAACTTACAAATATAAAAAATTATTATATTCGTCAAAGTATGCACCCATATCGTCTACCCACTTTTGCCATTTAAATAGTAAGGTATTCAGCCGGTGAGTTAATGAATTCATAGATAACCAGTTATACAGCATTGTTGGAAATAAATTGTTTTTCTTATTAAAAAGTTGTTCAAATTGCGGAAGAACTAGTATTCAGTGGGTGCTAGGTTTGGAAGAATAGAACGGTTTCCTAGAAGGCGGATGAAGTTCCAACTCAATTTCTGTAGTTTTTGCTACAGTCATTTGTGCAGTGTGAGGTTTAGCGTTATCATGCAATACGATAGGAGTCGATCTATTGACAAATCAAGCCTGTTTTTCTTTTTCGTTTTTGAATCATTTCTTCCCGTTTGTTGCAGAATATTTCTGATGTGATCGATGAGCCAGTTTCATGAAATCACAATGGATCACAGCTGCGCTAGTCTACCAAACACATACATTCAGCTTCTTTTGATGAATATTGCGCTTTGGTGTGTGTTTTTAGTGATTCCCATCTTGTCCAACCACTGTGCTGAACGTTTGCGATTATCATATTGGATCCATTTCTCATCGCAAGTGGCAATTCGATTCAAAAATGGATCAGATTTGTGACGAGAAAGCAACATCAAGCAAGCTTCAATAAGCTTTTGTTTTTGATTTTTATTCAGTTCATGTGGAAATCCACTTTTTATCCAACTCTTTCCCTTCACCAATTTGAGCTGCTTGAATTAATATTGATTATTTGCTAATACCAAACTTCAAGGATAATTCATAAGCACTCTGAGATGGATTAGATTCAATGGTGGCCTTTTAGTTCATTATTGATCTTTGATTCTGTGCGACATAGTGGCTGATTTGGGAGGTACCTGTACGAAATTTGGCGAACAAATTTGATACTGTCTGCTGCGTAATAACACTAGAGCCAAACACATTATTAATGTTTCGCGCGATCTGTGATGCCATAGTTCCACGTAAGAACTCATACCTCATAATAGTGCAAATTTTCAACCATTCCATTTTTAACAAAAAATAAATTTTTTAATACTTTAACGACTTTACAACGATTTTCTTTAAACAGGCGAGATGTGTGACTTCCAATAACAACAGAAAAAAAAAAAAAAATCTGAAATATTAAGCCAATGTCAAATAATAAGCTGTTAAAATTGACAATAATAATAACTACAAATTTCATGCTTGCAAAACCGATATATATATATATATATAATGTCATATTACTCTTTTAATTGCCCTACAGTGAAACGCTATTTGTCGAAGAATAACACAAACATAATAGGTATATAATTTAAAATGGAAATATACCCCCAAATGATGCTGGCAACATAGAACGGAATTGAAAAGAACTAAGTTTCCACATCTTGATCAAAGTAGAGCTTCCTTGCTATAGGAAAATGATTTGGTTCTTTATAAACATATCTATGTAGTGCTATGTCACTCATGTGATTTGCTCCTCCCCTATTTTAAATGGCTCTGCACAATATTTTGCCAAATGTATTTTTGTTATCATTCGGTATGAACCCTGATTTCATAAAGTTGTATTATATATTTGCCCATTTATGTATAAATAGTTATTTGAACTTAAAGCTTGTATACTTTTTTCACAATGAGAATTTTAGTTGCAATTAGTAAATAGTAAGAATGTATTTCCAATGATATTCAATGCAACTAATAAACAATTATGTATTTCACGCTAGACTTGCATTTGCCCAGTTACTGTGAAATACTATTTACCATTTAACTAATTAATATGTGTTGATGGTGTGTCGTTATTTCTTATAACAACACATATCTTCCGTGTTCACTTATTTGTGTATGTGTTATTACTCCATTTTTGCATTTCGAATTGGGTAGGATTTTAGCATGTTAAGCATTATGGCTGTGCTTATGCTAATTTTGATTTTATTGGTTATTGCGGTACACAGCTTTGAGATTTCCTTTTAGCATTCTTTTGATTATTAAGAGTTATTGCGATTTGAATATTTTGGGATATTTGTTGAGAATAATTACAGTTAATAGTTAGTCAACACCACATTTGACATTTTGATTGGCGAATTATGATGTGGTAACTGTTCAGATCTAGAGTCACGATAACTTCTTCAAGCCAATGTTTATTTTCACAGGGAAAGAATTGTTCAAAAATAAATAAAAAAAAAATAAACTATTTAAAAGTGAGAAATGGTGCGTTTCGGGTTTGTCACTGGGGACTTCCAACATTAGAACTATTGCTTTCAGAAATGAGGTTTGATTTGCCGTTATACTGTCATTTTTTTGCATACTTTAGGATAATTAGACCGAGCCTACATTTTAAGACATTTAAGGACTTTTGTATTTATAAATAAGTCCATCATCAATTTAAGATACCGCTTATTTTCTTCAAAGCCAATTGGAAGCCATTGGCGTCAATTGGCTCAAGGCCGTCTACATACTGGCACAAACTCCGAAACACGAGATATTGTTTTCTTTAGACAGGGTAGGGTTTGTCAGCCGTACGCCCAACGCTCTGCAGTCGTAGTAGATCGGGATCTACAGGTTTAAGGTGAATTCGAAACATTAATAAACATCCATGTCACCGCCAGGATTCTAACCTGAAATCTGTGGTACAAAAGATTAGAGCGCTCGACAATTGATCATCAGGCTGCCATTTTGAGGAGAAGGCGAAAGTAATGTTCCTTGGATAATTCTTTTATTAAACTTCTAATCTAATGATCCTGAATTAGAAACAAGTATAGAAAAAGAGACAAAAAAAAAGAAAATTAGTTTTTTTAATTAAGTTTTTTTAAAACTGCTTTTGTAATTAAGTATTTTAATATTAAGTATTTTAATATTAAGAAAGAGTAAGTTGTTTTATATATATTCCATGAATGCATAATATGACAATAAGAATAGGTTTTTTATGGTGATGAATTAATCATTTTCCCCTTTATTTATTTCCTTTATGGTAAAATTTTTGTTTTGGTATATGTCTTGTTTGCAATAAATAAAGATATGGAATGTATTAATGACGTTTAACCTAAAGCCTGTGGTACCAAAGGCCATTCAGAAATGATTAGAGGATGGTGATTGTGACAGCTTGTATAAAAGGTTTCACATTGTTAATTAGGCTGCCTGGCTGGAGGTTTCCATGTTTTTCTTCCATATGATACGCAAATGTGCAGGTCCAAAGTCTTCCCGAAAGGCAAACCAATTATTACACGGTCTGGGAAGTAGGGTGTTTTTAGCATACGCTAGTGAAAAAAAAAGCCATCTATGTTAAAAAAAAAAAAAGGAACAATAGAACAAGAATAATTATGATCAGTTTAAATTCCATGTAACAAAACCATCTTTAAATATCAATCAAATATAATTTTCTATTAATAACCAAAAATGTCATATTTACTGTAATAACTAAATTTAGAAAAAAAAAAAATAGAAGACATAATGAAAATGAAAATAATTTAAACCAATTCATTATTTATAACTAAAACAAAACTAATTTTAATCAAAAATTAAATATTAAACAGTTCATGTTCCATTTAAAAATATTAAAAAAATTTTTTTGAAGACAAACATAAAAACAACACTATTTCAGAAACTTGTTTAATCTACCATTCTTAAGAAAGTAAAAAAAAAGGTTAAATTTAGTAGCTTTTCTTAAGAAATACACCCACTGGTTAGCTTACATATCATCAAATCTAATTTTCCTTGCAGCTAAACATATTTTTTTCTGAATCTCTTGCAAATAATTTTTCTTCCTAAGTGTTATGTGCATGTAGATGAAGATCTTAATAAATAAATCCCCGACTAAGAAAATTAAACATTGTTCTTTTATTTTTACTTCTCATTTTTTTCTTAATGTGATCCGTCTATGTCTATGTTTTAAAAAAAATATATATATATTATACACTTGTAGTGGTACCGAAACTGGTATCATATTTCCATGGGAAAATGTTTGAATCTTTTTTAACCATGCATTTTTATTCGTAAAAGAAATCTAACGTAGAGAAGAAACCTCCGAAAAAAAAATGTATTTCTCGTAAAGCAAAAAATATATAAAATAAAAAAAAAAAAAAGTTTTAACTTAAATATATGCTAAGCTCTTCATCTTCATAACTTATCTGGAAAAGGAAACTTTATGCATTCTTTTAACTCTGTGTTTCAAGAAATACTTTTTTTCATAAGTTTATACGCAAAGAATAATTTTTTTTTAGGAGGTATTTTTACGCACTAACATTTTGCTCGTTTTTACACATAGCAAGGGGGGGTAAACAAGGTTTCTTATTTTAAATCCAAAACACACGCCAAGAAATTTTTTACTCTTTCCAAACCATGAGATGGTTCTTTCCTTTTTTTTTCGCATTTTCGTGATTAATTAAAAAGGTATACCGCATAAAGATGTTGGGGGAGGGGGTGCGGTGTGAGCCGAGGAGAGAAGGGGGTTGAAAAGAGATAAGTACTCGAAGAAAAGGAACAGGCTGAGTGATGGAGATGCTTAGAATGAAGCGGTGGGATAGTGGTCCATGTGAACTTCAATATTTTAAGATGACGTTAAGTGGACAAGAATCCAAATAAAGTTCGTTGCTTTTATCGTTTTTTCAATGACTGTTACTTTGGTCATCTTGTGCCTATGTGATAACATATTTAGAAGGGTGAAAGTGCAAATCCCATTGCGGTGACCGTTGCAGTCTCTGCTTTCAGAAACGATGGTAAACTATGATAAAAATCTGATGGTAATTATTCAAATGATAGTAAAGCGTCTTACATTGATAATCAGTTGTCTAATGGAAATTTTTTTTTTTGCTTTCTAACGGGCTAGTCATTACTGGAATCATATACAACATGTATCTTATATGGTCACCCGTTTATAAAATCGCTCTTCTTGCAGGGTCATTTATTCAAGGTCATTTATTCAAGACCCCCTATATTAAAAAAAAATTATGTATCGAGAACAATTATAATCCAGTTTTTAATTCCGCATAATAAAGTCATCTTTGTATAACAGTCATATATAATTTTCTATTAATAATCAACGCCACACTTACTATATTAACTAAATATAGAAAAAAAAGAATGAAAATAAAAACAATTTAGACCAATTCATTATCTATAACTAAAAACAAAACTAATTTTAATCCAAAATTAAATATTAAACAGTTCATGCTCCATTTAAAAATATACAAAAAATTTTTTTTGAAGACAAACATAAAAACAACACTATTTCAGAAACTTGTTTAATCTACCATTCTTAGAAAGTAAAAAAAAAAGGATTAAATTTAGTAGCTTTTCATAGAAATACACCCACTGGTTAGCTTACATATCATCAAATCTAATTTTTTCCTTGGAGCTAAACATATTTTTTTCTGAATCTCTTGCAAATAATTTTTTTCTTCCAAGTGTTACGTGAATGTAAATGAAGATCTTAATAAATAAATCCCCGACTAAGAAAATTAAACATTGTTCTTTATTTTTTACTTGTCATTTTTTTCTTAATGTGATCCGTCTATGTCTATGTTTGGAAAAAAATATATATATTATACACTTATAGTGGTACCGAAACTTGTATCATATTTCCATGGGAAAATGTTTGAATCTTTTTTTTTTTACCATGCATTTTTATTCGTAAAAAGAAATCTAACCCTAGAGAAGAAACCCTGAAAAAAAAAAATGTATTTTTCGTAAAGCAAAAATATAAAAATAAAAAAAATGTTTTAACTTAAATATATGCTAAGCTCTTCATCTTCATATCTTATCTGGAAAAAGAAAACTTTATGTATTCTTTTTAACTCTGTGTTTCCGAAATACTTTTTTTTTCATAAGTTTATGCGCAAAGAATAATTTTTTTTTTTTGAGGGTTACTTTTACGCACTAACATTTTGCTCGTTTTACATAGCAAGGGGGGTAAACAAGGTTTCTTATTTTAAATCAAAACACACGCCAAGAAACTTTTTACTCTTTTCGAAACCATGAGATGGTTTTTTGTTCTTTATTTTTTCTTCGTATTTTTGTGATTAATTAAAAAGGTATACCGCTTAAAACATTGTGGGCGGGGAGGGGGGAGTGAGGGGGATGGACGGGGGGTTGAAAGAGATAAGTACTCGAAGCAAATGGAACAGTTGAGTGATGGAGATGTTCAGAATGAAGCTGTGGGATAGTGGTATGTGTCAACTTCAATATTTTAAGATGACGTTAAGTGGATAAATGCTTTTTATCGCTTCTTCAATGACATTTACTTTGGTCAACTTGTGTCCAAGGGGAATAACACAATAAAATTCTTAACACAGAAGATCTAATGTTCGAATCCCATTGCAGCGACAGTTGCAGTTAAAAACTTTCAGAAACGATAAAAATTTAATACCATTTATGAAAATTTGAGTAAAGCGCCTTAGATTGATAATCAGGCTGTGAGCTGGATATTTTTGGTTTTTAATGGGCCAGTCATTACTGGAATAACATATACAATCTGTATCGGTTATATGGTCACCCGCTTATAAAGTCACCTAGCTTATAGGATCAATTATTCAATTTTGGTGCATGTCAACCTCAATATTTTAAGATGACGTTAAGTGGATAAGGATCCAAATAATTTCGTTGCTTTTTATTATTATTTTCCACAACTGCTACTTTGGCCAACTTGTGTCCACGGGAAGTACACATTCAGATGTCTAATATTCGAATTATGTTGTGGCGAATGTAGTTGCGTTGCAGTCATGGCTTTCAGAAACGATAAAAATTCGATGGTTTATTTATAAAAACTTGAGTAAATCGTCTTTTGATAATTAGGTTGTCGGATGGACATTTTTGGTTTTTAATGGGTCAGTCATAATTGGAATAACATATACAGTCTGCATCAGTTATACGGGTACCGGCTTATAAGTCAGTCTCTTATAAGGTCATTTATTCAAAGTACCCTGTCCTTAGTTGATGGGAAATATGTATTGAAGAACACCCCTTATATAGTCGCATTCTTCTCCTAATTATCAGGCGGCCTAATGGCCAATCCCTTTAGCTCTCTGGGCTTTAGGAACAGAGGCTTCAACACAAATGCTGGAGGTGGCATGGGTGTTTGCTAGTGGTTCGGAATCCACGTTAATCAGTGGGTCACTGTGTAATTAGCTAAAGTGTGCAAAAAATGATGGTAGAGCGACATACCAAACCACGTCTCGTTGGAGGTTTCCTTATTTTCTTCGATATGATAAGCAAATGTGGGGCAGATTCTCTAAAAGTCCTCCATCTGAAAGAAGGGAATCAAATTCTTATCTGCTCTGGGAGGTGGACTATTCTTGGCATACGTAAGGGAAACACAAAGCCCACCTACGTTAAAAAAACAACATTAGATGGAGAATACTTATATTACGGTATTAATGCAACCCAAAAATCTTCAAATATCAATCAAATATAATTTTCTAGTAATAAGTAACTAGTACGCCACACTTACTATAATAACTAAATATAGAAAAAAAAAAAGAAAGAATGAAAATAACAATAATTTTTAAATGAATTTATCATCTAAACAAAAACAAAATTAATATTAATCCAAAAATTAAATATTAAACAGTTCATGTTTCATTTAAAATATTTTAAAAATTTTTTGAAGATAAACATAAAAACAACACTACTTCAGAAACTTGTTTAATATACTATTCTTAGAAATGAAAAAAAAAAACGAACTAAGTTTAGTATCTTTTCATAAAAATACACCGACTGGTTAGCTTACATATCATCTTATTTATAACTAAATATAAAAAAAAAATGAAAATC
This sequence comes from Caerostris extrusa, assembly GCA_021605095.1. Classification (NCBI taxonomy): domain Eukaryota; kingdom Metazoa; phylum Arthropoda; class Arachnida; order Araneae; family Araneidae; genus Caerostris; species Caerostris extrusa. The sequence goes on along the minus strand of BPLR01004593.1, from coordinate 5,509 downwards.
TAAATAACTTAAACCAATTCATCATCTATAACAAAAACAAAATTAATATTAATCCAAAAATTAAATATTAAACAGTTCATGTTTCATTTAAAAATACCCCCAAAAAAAAAATTTTTTAAGACAAACATAAAAACAACACTATTTCAGAAATTTGTTTAATCTACCATTCTTAAGAAAGAAAAAAAAAAAAGGATTAAATTTAGTAGCTTTTGCATAGAAACACACCCACTGGTTAGCTTACATATCATCAAATCTAATTTTTCCTTGGAGCTATACATTTTTTTCTGTATCTCTTGCAAATAATTTTTTTTCTTCCTAAGTGTTACGTGCATGTAAATGAAGATCTTAATAAACAAATCCCGACTAAGAAAATTAAACATTGTTCTTTATTTTTTTTTACTTCTCATTTTTTTTTCTTAATGTGATCCGTCTATGTCTATGTTTAAAAAAATATATATATATTATATACTTGTAGTGGTACCGAAACTGGTATCATATTTCCATGGGAAAATGTTTGAATTTTTTTAACCATGCATTTTTATTCGTAAGAGAAATCTAACGTAGAGAGGAAACCTCTGAAAAAAAATGTATTTTTCGTAAAGAAAAATATATAAAATAAAAAATTAAGTTTTAACTTAAATATATGCTAAGCTCTTCATCTTCATATCTTATCTGGAAAAGGAAACTTTATGCATTCTTTTAACTCTGTGTTTCCGAAATACTTTTTTTTCATAAGTTTATACGCAAAGAATAATTTTTTTGAGCGGTACTTTTTACGCACTAACATTTTGCTCGTTTTACATAGCAAGGGGGGTAAACAAAGTTTCTTATTTTAAATCCAAAACACACGCCAAGAAACTTTTTACTCTTTTCGAAACCATGAGATGGTTTTTACTTTTTTATTTTTCTTCGTATTTTGTGATTAATTAAAAAATGGTATACCTCATAAAGACGTTGGGGGGTTGAGAGGTGTGAGGACCGTTGGGGTTGGAAGAGATAAGTACTCCAAGAAATGGAATAGGTTGAGTGATGGAGATGTTTAGAAAGGAAGGTGGGATAGTGGTGTGTGTCAACTTCAATATTTTAAGATGACGTTAAGTAGTTAAGAATCCAAATTCATTACTTTTATCGTTTTTTCAACGACCGTTACTTTGTCCAACTTATGTCTACGTGATAACACATTCAGAAGGGTTAAAGTTCGAATTCTGTTGTATTGACCGTTGCAATCATGGTTTTCAGAAACGATAAAAATGCGATGGTAATTTATGAAAATTTGAGTAAACGTCTTAGATCGGTAATCAGGCTTGTCTGATGGACATTTTTGATTTTTAATGAGTCAGTCATTACTGGAATAACATATGCAGTCTGTATCGGTTATATGGTCACCCTTTTATAAAGTCACCCCGTTACACGAATCAGAGGGGGGATTCAAAGTTCTTAGTTTAATAAGAAACATGTATTGAAACAGAAGCACCCACTGTATAGTCACTTTCTTTCCTAATGAAGCAGTTATAGTGGTGTATGTCATTTAATATTTTAAGATGACGTTATCAAGGATAAGAATCCAAATAATTTTTATTTTCTTATCGTTTTTTCAAGAATATGACTAAACTGACCAGGAGTTTGATCCATTGTACTGGTCAGCTAAGGGCTAAAGTTTTTAAGACCCATTGCAGTGACTTTCAGGTTCAGTTTCATGAAAGATAAGAAATAATTTCTTTTTATTCAGATGTGGAATAAAGATTCTATTTGCTAGTAACTCTTTCGAATTGCACGATGTTTTTGAAAAGAACTACGACACTAATATTAAGGTTCAAAACAAACGTCTGTGAAAAGAAGAACATTTTGTGCTTTAGGGTTTCCCTTTTATATTAATTTTTCCTCTTCTTTACTTGTACTACAGCCTGTTATCCGGCCAAGTGAAAAACAAAAGCTTCCTCCTAAATCCGATGAGACGTCACAGTCCGTCAACAGTTGATTTCACTGTTTTATATCTGATAAAAATCTATTCATCTTGTGCGAAGTCTAACTTTCCTGGTAATAATTAAATCACCTTTGAACTTTTCTCATATTAAATTCATAACAAATGAAATAAAAACATAACGAATTATTATTTTGTGTTTGCAATTATTCTTACATGTACACATATAATATATAAATAATAATGTTATAATTTAATGTTAAAATATAATAATAATGTTACACTAACGCATAAAGTAAAGAAATATATAACGCTAAAAATGATACATAAAAACATATAAATCTACAAAATAAAATAAAAGAAATCATTTAAAAATATTTATTTTGCATAGTGCGATATTTGTTTATGCAAGAATATTATTTTAAAATCAAAGATAATTTTTTTTCTCTAATTTTTCCTTGACAGTTAATTTTTGAATATATAGATGCACACATAATATATTTTTTCAATACATTGATTTTCACTACTTTGGCCATTATAAAAATAAATGTATTTTGAAAAGTGTAATAAATGTCACGGGCCGGAAATATTTTACTTCTCATTTTGGCTGTTCTGTGATCCGCCATTACAATCTATGTTTGGAAAAAACAAAACCATCCTTAAATATAAATCAAATATAATTTCCATGGGAAAACGTTCGCCACATTTTTATAATAATTTTATTCTAAATTCAGAAAAAAAAAGAAATAATGAAAATGAAAACAATTTTCTTAAATCTATAAATAAAAAAAAATTAATTTTAATCTAAATTTTAAATATTAAACTCTTCATGTTTCATTTTAAAAAATATTAAAAAAAAACAAACAAAAAAAAAAAACACTATTTCAGAAACTTGTTTAATCTATCATTTATAACAAAAAATAAAAATAAATAAATAAATTTAGTAGCATTTTCAGTTTAATACACCCACTGGGGGTCAGCTTACATATCATCTTATTTTAAATTAAATATAGAAAAAAACTTTTTAAACTTTTCGAAAGCATGAGATGGTTCTTCATCTATTTTTTTTTCAAATTTTTTTTAATTAAAAATAAATATTAAACACGTTCATGTTCATTTAAAGAAATAAAAAAATTTTTTAAAGACAAACAAAAAAATGGAACACTTGATCTCAGAAACTTGTTTAATCTACCATTCTATAGTGGTGTGACGTCAAAAAAAGGATTCAAATTTAGATTTTCGTTAAAATACACCCACTGGTTAGCTTTTACATATCATCAAATCTAATTTTTTCCTTTGGCTAAACATCTTTTTTTCTGAAACTCTTGCAAATAATTTTCTTCCTAAGTGTTACGTGCATGTAATCATGAAGATCTTAATAACAAATGCCCGACTAAGAAAATTAAACATTGTTCTTTATTTTTACTTCTCATTTTTTTTTTTGATCCATCTATGTCTATGTTTGGAAAAAAAAATATATTATTTTTATATGGTCACCGAAACTTATCAATTTCCATGGGAAAAAATGTTTGAATCTTTTTTTAAACCATTGCAGTTTTCTTCTAAAAGAAATCTATAGTCATTTAAAGAAACCCCATCAAGTATTTCCTTTTATTTCAAAAATATATAAAATAAAAGTTTTAACTTAAATATATGCTAAGCTCTTCATCTTCATATCTTATCTGGTTCAAAAGGAAACTTTATGTATTCTTTTTAACTCTGTGTTTCCCTTTACTTTTTTTCTAGTAACTTTATACGCAAAAGAATAAATTTGTTTGAGGGGTACTATTTACGCACTAACATTTTGCCTGTATTAAAACAAACAACTACGGAAAAAGAAACAAAAGTTTCTTATTTTTAATCCAAAACACACGCCAAGAAATTTTACTCTTCTTCGAAACCATGAGATGGTTCTTTCCTTCTTTTTTGTTCACCCTATTTTCCGATTAATTAAAAGGTATACCGCCTAAAGATGATTTTTTAGGGGGTGCGATGTCAGCGTCTGGTGGATAAGGGGGGTTGAAAGAGATAAGTCTACCTCTTTTCTGGAACAGGCTGAGTGATGGAGATGCTTAGAATGAAGATACCTTTTTAACAATTTTAACATGACGTTAAAGTGTTCAAGAATCCAAATAAAGTTCGTTGCTTTTTTTCGTTTTCAATGACTCTTACATGTCAACTTAATATGTCTATGCGATAACGTTATTTAATAATGTTAATAATATAATAATAATTGCGGTGACTATAAACGTCACGTTGTAAAAAGAAACGATAACGTAAAAATATACATAAAACTGATGGTAATTATTCAAAATAAAATAAAGCGTCTTACATTGAAAATCATTTAATTTTTCAATTTTGCTTTCTAACGGGCTAGTTATTACTTTAAAATCAAAGTTAATTTATTCGGTTATATTTCACCCGTTTATAAAGTCGCACACATAATGCATTTTTTCAATATATTGGTTTTAGGGAGGTGGGCTCTTTTTGAATAAATGTATTTTTGTAAAAAATAAAGACCAAATATCCCTATATTAAAAAAAAAAATTATGTATACAGAATACCATTCTTAATTTAGCTTTTAATTCAATACTAACAAAACATCCTTTGAATAAAAGTCAAATATAATTTTCTATTAATAATCCAAACGCCACACTTACTATAATAACTAAATTCAGAAAAAAAAAAAAGAATAATGAAAATAAAAACAATTTACGACTAATTCATCATCTATGACTTTCACAAAATTAATTTTAATCCATAAATTAAATATTAAACAGTTCATTTTCATTTAAAAATAAAAATAAAAAATTTTTTTTTTTTTTAAGACAAACATAAAAACAACACTATTTCAGAAACTTGTTTAATCTATCATTCTTAAGAAAGAAAAAAAAAAGGATTAAATTTAATAGCTTTTCTTAGAAATACACCCACTGGTTGATTACATATCATTAAACCTAATTTTTCCTTGGAGCTATACATATTTTTTCCCTACTTACTCCTGCAAAAATAATTTTTTATTCCTAAGTGTTAGGTGCATGTAAATGAAGATCTTAATAAATAAATCCCGACTAAGAAAATTAAACATTGTCCTTTATTTTTTACTTCTCATTTTTTTTTTTTTTCTTAATCTGTGATCCGTCTATGTCTATGTTTTTTAAAAAATATATATATATTATACACTTATAGTGGTACCGAAACTTGTATCAAATTTCCATGGGAAAATGTTTGAATCTTTTTTACCATTCATTTTTATTCGTAAAAGAAATCTAACCTAGAGAAGAAACCCTGAAAAAAAATGTATTTTCGTAAAGTACAAGAAATAAAAAAAAAAAAGTTAACTTAAATGTATGCTAAGCTCTTCATCTTCATATCTTATATGGAAAAGGAAACTTTATGCATTCTTTTTAACTCTGTGTTTTCGAGATACTTTTTTTTTCGTAAGTTTGTACGCAAAGAATAATTTTTTGAGGCAGGGTACTTTTTACGAACTAACATTTTGCTCCTTTTACATAGCAAGGGGGTAAAGCAAGGTTTCTTATTTTAAATCAAAACACACGCCAAGAAATTTTTTACTCTTTTCGAAAC